>NDFZ01004475.1:31488-48065 GCA_002192655.3 Mamestra configurata
CGGCACGGCCCGGCGGCCCTGGCGGCGCCTTCCGCAGCCACAGCTTTAACTTCCACGGATCCCCGAGCCGCAAGGAGAAGACCCAGGACCCGCCGATTGAACACGACTTGTACGTGTCGCTGGAGGACATCGCGCGTGGGTGCGTCAAGAAGATGAAGATATCGCGGCGCGTGCTGCAGCCTGACGGCACTTCAAAGAAAGAGGACAAGGTTCTGACCATCCATGTGAAGCCGGGCTGGAAGGCTGGGACCAAGATCACGTTCCAGAAGGAGGGTGACCAGGGTCGCAACAAGATCCCAGCAGACATTGTGTTCATCATCCGAGACAAGCCTCACCCACTGTTCAAGAGAGAAGGCAGTGACATCAGATACGCTGCCAAGGTCTCACTCAAACAGGTAGGCATCAGTGACTTGTTAGTTTATTGACATTTATTACATATTGTTGTGCATGTATGTTGTTTACTAACTGGTGATAAACATGCAACCATTATGCCAACACACTTGAGTTCTAGAACAGTCTAGTAGCTTTGAAAAAATTGTTTATAATGTTCACAACATATCTAGAGCTTTCTAAAGTTCATTATGCTCTCTATTTCTGCAATTAATTAATTAAGTTTTGTGGCTTGTCCTCTATTTCACTTTTAATTAATAATGGAATAATTCTCCTTCATTAATCAAAGAGATAGCATAGCTCTTCAAACAATAAGTGTCCCCTTTATAGTGTGACTCACAGTGACATCACAATAACTATGTCGTTTTTATTGTTGCAGGCACTCTGTGGCACCATCATTGAAGTACCAACCATGTCAGGAGACAAGCTGACGGTCAACCTTCAGGCTGAGGTTGTGAAGCCACACACAGTGAAGAGGTTCCCAGGCTATGGACTGCCATTACCAAAGGAACCAACGCGGAAAGGAGACTTGCTTGTTGCATTCGACATTAAGTTCCCCGACCGTCTCTCATCAGGAGTAAAGGAGATTCTCATGGATACTCTACCCAATTAATAACAGACTGGATATCTCATTAATATGGATTTCAGTGTATAATGAAGTTGGTTCGGACAGAAAATACTCGTTCCACATCTTTGTGTCTGAGAAAGTCATACTGAAAGGCCTTGGTATGACTTTGTTGAACACACTTGTTAATAAAGATGTATTTTTGATTCACATTCGCACTCCTAAGATCTTGTGACAATTTTAGTGAACCAGTGAAATATTTTCTCACAGTTATTGTGTATGTTGTGCTGTAACTGTTTTTAATCACTGTAGGAACTAGTGAGGTCTGTCGGAACTGCTTAGTTTATATGCTCAAAACTAGTGATGGGACATTCCTACTAGTGTTGTAGCGATTTACTCATTTTATGTTGCCTAATTGCGTTACAGACTGTAATTGTTTTCTGAATGGCTAGCCAAAATAATTTGATTGGGTGGACTCCATGCGTTTTAGTACGGAGTGCTAAGTGAGACTGACATTTATTTGTATTTAATGCTGAATTAAGTTGTAAATATTTTTTATTGTAAATACTTTAATGACGACCGACAGTGATTGTAAGTTTTAGGTTTCAATGGAAACTTGGAATTGCCAATTGCGATGGAAATGTTTAAGAAATGTAGTGAGTTACTGTGAATCAGACATCAACCTAGTTTTCTGAACAGTAAGGCGGTTCGCGTTGTATTAGTTTTGTAGCGACGTTAGAAGTGACACTTAGCACTTATAATTGCTGTTAAAACCGACTAATAAACAAATTACTACTTTATTTTGTTGTTTGATTTAACACTCGTTATGTACTTGGATGTGGGATTTATGTAATGGAGAGAATGTCAAGTTTATGATGCTCACGTGCTGCCGCGCTTACGACACTAAATCACTTGTATGCCCTCACACAAGACTCAAATGGTCGTTGTAACATCACACATGATACCATTGACTTTCTCACACAAATCTACAGAATGCAGATCACACCTACACAATCAGATAAACATTCATTCATAGAGATTAAAACTTCGTAAGGAAAACAAAAACATTACCTACACAAATCGAGATAAACCTGCATCGCAACTAGTTTCTGTGTGAAACTGGTGAATCGATAAATCATTTTGAAGATGGTTCAGACCCAACATTTCGGTTGACGTCATACATCAGGAAAAGTATGAGTTACTTCCTATGCCTGTATCTCGCTGACGTAGATACACACTGATTGATAAAGCGCCCAAGCACACCTAGGAGACAGATATCAGGTACCAGCTGTTTGTATACCTATGGAAAGTCTGAAACCACGCACACCTCTGCCGAATGTCCTGAAATAACCCCGAATTATTAAGATTCCTGAATGTTTTTACAAAACAGATATTATAATCTGATTTACTAGATAGGAAAGTGATGTTATTGGGCTTTATAAATACTGTTGTCTTTGTATGAACAGCTGCGATGCGGCAATCCGTTGACATGGCCACCGCAGCGGACCTTGAGAGCGAGTGTGGCCACGCAACCAAACGTCATGATGTGCGTTAAAGTCGAGGACACTATTTTCTTGTTACCGTACGGTACCAACTGAAAGCGCTTGGATATTTTATTTCTCTTACAAATATAAAAAAAAACTTTCCTTTGTAGTAGGTAGGTACATTAAGTAACAGTAATATTTAATTACCTACCTAATGAAAGAGACTTGACAGCAGGTTTAACATTTCATATTTGCAACCGGCCGTCAAAGCATGGCGGCACGCTTACGAGTTTTAAATCTAATTGGAAATAATAATGATGTAGGTACCTAGGTACTTAATTATTTACATACATTCTATTTCGAATCTATCAAAACAGTCCCTTTCCCGCTTCGTCGCCGGTTCTTTTCATGACCACGCGACACGCGGAGTATTGCGGAGGCCGAGTTTCTGACGTCATCTGGTAAAAATACGCGCGGCGCCCCGCCCGCGCTCACACGCTGGAGAAATGCACATATAACTTGATTACTGCTGCTTCCCTGCGATTATCACTGTGCCTACGGTACGTATCTCGAGTGTTACGACCGGAAAACAGGCCCACGGGATTTCGTACACAGTGCGTAAGCAGTTTTATCGGAAATCTGTTATTAAGTTTGACGCTGGCTTTGTTTAAATGTCAGTTGTTTTAACAAGGTTTTTTAATTGCTGGGTAGGGCTAGCCAGATTCTGTCTCTCTTTTGTCTTATTTATGATATGTAGGTATTATGATCTCCTGTCTTGCACACTGAATAACTCGAATACTCTCAGAAGGTCGTTAGTCAAATAACATTAATCCTGTAAATTATTTCATGTGCTCAGACGTCCACATCCACGCCTACAACAGTTTATTTATAAGAAGAAATATTGATGGAGAAGTTAAGAACACACTTGGTATATTGGACGTACATTTATTGAAGCATCAGCGTGGTTAGACTAGGTGTCTTTTTCTGCTCAATGCTCTAGACTCAAAATGATATCCAAGTAAGAACAAATAAACCTTCTTTTGTAGGTGGGTTTACTAAACTTGACCATAAAAAGATGCTAGGAAAAATTGATGTTAAAAAGATATCTTAAAAAAAAATATGCCCAACGGCTCCGGGTGCAGTCAAATTCTTCCCCATGTGTGCCAGACTGCCGGTGTAGAGTCTGCAAAAAGGTCAGATACCTACTTCCCAACCTGTGGTTCGCGGCCCTCTGGTGGTCCACGCATGATTTAAAATTTCACTCTTTTCACCTCGAAAATTGTCATTGACTGATTTTAAAGTTTCGATCAGAAATGTTGTGTTTTCTTGTTTTCTAGAACAAATCTTTTTACTTTTGATTTAAAAGAGTAGCTATGCTACCAGGATTGAATATCTAATTTCTTTATGATAACTATAAGTAAGTTTACTTTTATATTAGTTCTTGATTTCTGGTCCCTACTCAAAGAAATCAGTGGTCCCTGGTCAAATAAAGGTTGGAAGCCACTGCGCTAGGTAGATGTGTAGGTAATAAATTGTAACAAGAAAGAAAGTGTTTGTTAAGTGCCATTGACTCATCATTATCCATAGACTGCATGAATTTATGTGGGAGTTAGGTATCCGAGAGTGAATGTTACTTTTACTTTGTCGTTACTCATTATTGTAAATAACAAAGTAGGTGAGAATCTATTTTTTGTATCATGTTACAATCTATTGCCCAATCAATTTGGTTTCGCAACTGGATGTCACTGGCCGTTGACGCCGCGCCGCTGTTATACCGGAGTCTTAAATAAAATGTGATTTGGAATTTAAGTGCATTAAATTCCAATTCATCTGGAAGTTAACAGCCGAAAATGAAAATGCCAAGAAAATTATCCAGAAATACATTGAGGTCAGCTAGTCATGTAATGTTTATTTTCGGCAAAGTTTCGATTGGATGCCGTTGACATGATTGTAGACACCTGACAGACCATGCCAAAGGTTGATGCCTCATCTAACACACCGAACTTGAAGTAACATTAAAAACTAGTCCAGTCTAGCAAATTACATACAAAACAAACAAATACAAGTTGCGATGATCGGGAATTTTGAATTTGCTCCAATAAATAACTTACCTTTGCCGATTTATGCATGTTTACCTACTCATTAAAAAGTAAAAAAAAACTTTTTATTTGAAATTTCTTGGCATAGAGCCAAGATGCGACAATACTTTTGCTAAGCTAGATTTTGTAAGAAATATAAACAGTTAGTTCTGAAAGCGGCCTTCATGTCGAGTCAGCGGATCTAAAGACCTCGTAGACGTTTGTGTGCTTAGGACTTAAAATATCGTTAGCACTTCAGTCGATTAGCGAGTAGGTATACTGTCAAAGTTACGGTACCTAGGTTTTAAATTCTAGACTAGTCTACGCATAACAGTCCGTTGCCTTTGCTCTATAGCTTTGCTTGCTTCTAGAGCAGACGAAACCGGAAATTTTGTAGCTGAAAATGTTATTCGAGGTCAAACAAATGTTTATTTTCTATGATTGAATTCACAGTCGTCCCGTTCAGTACGCTCGTTTGGCTTTGCTCATATGCTAAAATATTTGTATGAGTTATAAATTGAAATAGATAGCCCCCGTTATTATTAAGATCTTGCAGGTGGAAGAGATCAATTTGTTTGATTCCTTTACGGCATCACCCACTCATGTTTTGCCGATCGGTACTCCGAAAAGCTTATGATTTAATAGAAACAAGAAGAACTTATTGTTTTTAACGATAGTTCGTGCTTAGTCACTCATACAGGCTACAAACTGCGCTCCATATAACAGGAAGGTAACAGTTGTGGGTTCCTAACTCAATTAGGTTACTACGTATCAGGGAGCGGTTAAGGGGTGGCACATGGAAGTCCGACGTCATTCAAACCCAGGAAATTTTTTCAAACTCATAATGTTACGACTGGTTTAATTATAGCAGTTTATGGGAATATGAAAACGATAGAAGAAAAATAATCAGGCCTTAAATTGTATTTAATTAAATCAAAACCATAGGTTGTAAAGAAGTTCAGTTGCACTGCATAACTAATTCAATAATTAACATTTTAATGACCTACTAGCGTACTACTAAAGAATTTACCTACTGTAGGTAGGTATTTCTGTATTATTTTATAAGCTTCTATGAATTTCGTCTAGTGTGCTAATTTTGTTTTCTCACTTTAATTGTGGAGGCCATACACGTTAGGGTGTGCCTGATGGTTTTAGCCGTGCATGCACCGACAGGTATAACCGTGTTTCATAAAAAGGAAAACTGTACAGTTTTATAACATACACGCTAGGATTTGGTTTGTAAGGTGCACCAACATCATGCATGCATACCCCAGCATGAATGGCCACCATTACCTAGGAGTCGGTTCCTTAAAAGGTACAAACTTGTTAAAACAAAACTAACTATAATCTTACTCCCTTGATCGAAGTTTACTTTGTTCTGTTACCAAGAGCATAGAAGTTGAAATCTTAGGCTCTAGACAGACGGACTGCATTTCAACTGCAATCCAACTGCAAATTTGCAGTTCGGATGCAGTTTGAATGCAGTCGAACGACTGCAATAGAACTGCAAACCAACCCTGCGGTCCAATTGCAGTCGGCGTGCAGTCGTGTGAACTGCACACCGACTGCAATCGGACTGCACGACTAAACAAGACACCATCATGAGAAAAAGTATATAAGTATATTGCAGTATATAAAAAGTATATTGCAGTCGTGCCAACTGCATTCAAACTGCATCCGAACTGCAGATTTGCAGTTGGATTGCAGTTGAAATGCAGTCCGTCTGTCTAGAGCCTTAACTATGCAGGTACAAGGAATTAAAACTATATTCCATAAAATTATGGAAAGTTCGAGATACCACGTCTACACATTGTTTTTCCGTTATCGTAATGCTAACTATACAAAACACACACGTAAAGAACACGCTCAGTTAGTTTTTTATTGTAATAAACTGCAAATGGTCTTATTGCGATTGCGTTAAAGTTTATTTTTACTTGTCGAGCCTTGATAACGGTATTACGGTACCACATTGATCGCAGACGTTGGAGCTCCGCAAGTCCGTAGAGCCGCATTACCAGTTACCGCAGTGAAACACTGTCGAGAAATGTCGAGAATACACGAAGCTACCCGAACTTGTTCCGAGCATTCTAGACGAGACTGGTGAATGTTGCCAGCCTCGTGTTCAAATTTTCACTCCCTAGAGGTAAATATACAACTAGGAATTCAAGTAGGAGCTAAAAATATCATAATATACAGCAAGCAATATGTTGACTTAGCGTAAATAATTTCGTTTTCTTCTCTTTCTATAGGATATTCTCACAAGTTCAATATAAAAGAAAAGTAAACAAACTTAATATTCATTATATCAATACCTAAAAATAAAACTTCACACGCACTGAAATTGTAAAAAAATAACAAAAAGTATGTTTCACGTGTAACATTCATAAATAACACAATATAATAACATTCATAACGTAAGAGCGTTCAGAGCGACTTTTTCGAGTTGCGAACAACTCGAAAATTGTTGAAGTTTCCCGAACAGTCTGGTACCCGTCTGGAACTGACCACACAGTACAATAACACAGACACGTGCGCTGGAACGGCACGTGTTTGAAAAACGTGACCGGTGACCTGCGTTATGCGAGCAACGAGCAACGCTTTCGCGCCAACCTCCGCTTATAGGCCGACCAAATTAAAAATACTCCTTCTGCAAACGTGTCCTAGTAAAATGATGAGTCTTGACTTCGTTCAAGCTATACATAATAATTTTCTGAGTAGATTCGGCGCGCACGGGTGTGTTCCAAATATCATTGTCCTTATCGTCGCGTGGCGTGTTTTCACAATATACTAAAGTAGTGATAAGAAACTAATTTAGCATCTGATTCTTCTAGAGATTTATTTTATTGCTATTATTTTGCTGTTACCTTCGTGCACTTAACACTTAGGTAGCCGGAGCTATTTGGCAAGTTTGTTTACAGAAGGAAGTAGGTATTCATTATTAATGTTGATAAAATATGTAGGTAATTATGATGTGTTATCTGTGTACCAATTGTTATTGTGTTGTTACCGAAGCGTCAATGAGTAGGTAAAAAAATGTGAAGAAGTTAACGGAGGTAATTTCAATGAATGGATCAATTTTTTAGGCAATTACTGTGCTAGATATAAATTGGCAACTAAGTATTGTGCAGTGCTATCAAATTCTAGAACAGTTAAGTATTTTAAGAGGTCGACTTTTTATACGATTTCCATCTCACACATTTAATAAACTTGTCTTAAAGACTCAGTTTGGTGCGTGCATAAATAACTCATTTTTAGCACATTGGCTTTGCGCATTACGGACATTTGCCAAAACGCATAGTGTCGTAGTTCATTCTGCGGAAGCGCCAAGCTTTGTGGCAACCACTATTTTTACATTCTTAAACAAAATAACAATCTATATTTGAAACAAAAATAAAGTTCAAAGTTAAGTAGCTGTAGATTTTATTACTAAAATTCGGCTTTGTTACGATAAGTATATTATCTCACGTGCTTCAGATAATGTGGAATATTCTGGATCCTCGACTTATGCATTGTTGACAAGCAGCGATGTAGGGCTGCCGCTGTCGATGCTCGTCGATGTTTCGAGAAGTACTTACCAACCGCGACCAAATACAACGCGCCGCGCCGCCACGGCGCCGTACCGTACCTACTACGATGCATTTGGTTGCTGTAGCTATTTCTATTCACAAGGATTAGGATTTTGAAAAAGGGCGATATATTAGAAGGGGGACGAATTCACAATAGCAAGAGATACAAGAGTAGGTAAACTAATAACTAATAATAATAGAACTCGAAATACCAAATGTACCGACAATTTGGAATCTATGAATACTATTTCATGTGGCTCTTTTCAAAAGGATCTGTAAAGGTCAACAGGTTCTTTACATAAACGAATATAGCACAAGCAAAAAATCTACCTATTCTTTGCCTTTTACGTGCAAACTTATTTTGAATGTCACGTATTATGGTATGTCTGCCTAATCAGCAAGGTTTTTTTCATGTGAACTTATTTATAATGTTATTGTATTCGTGTTTTAATTTGCATGGCAGCCGTGTCAGGTCAGTGTGTGTAAGAAATCAATGGAAGACATAAAAGGGCCGGTTATTATAAACACTACTTATAAGTTTACACACGCTCATATGCACGTGAACACGTGCTCTCAACTTGTGTCTATAGAAAAAGACTTATTTATGGATAGGAGGAACACAAACAAATAGCTACCTACGTATTAGATATGCTAAACCGAGAGAGACGTGGCCATTGATTAATTAAGTTTTATTCCAACAATTTCTTAATAGATAATTTATTTTATTGTATCACCTATAGAAGAAAATCCCGTTATATTTAAAAACAACATGCAAGTATTTTTTGAGATGAGTGAGAAACTCATATTGGGGTAAACAAACAATATTTCATGGCAACACTAAAAAAATGACATTTTGCCCTTGTTTTTTTTATTTTGACCATAAAAAGATTATCTTTAGAAGGCATTTATTTAAATTTTGTACGAAAATCCTCAGAAATCGATTTCGTATTGAAGTCAGTTTTCTTTTGCGTCAACCCTGGAAATAAAAACTCAACTTCTTATCTGTGTTAACACGTGAAATTCGTGATAAGGTTCTTCATTAAGCCGCTTGTTAATTTGTTTATATTGTAAAATTATAACTAGACTGAATGCACCTACTCCTATCTTTGTGTCCTCAAAGAGATAGGCAGCCGGTGATAAGCAAAGCACCTGTGCTGTGCCTGCAGAACTTAGATTAGATAAATTAGTTTTCTGTTGTTACAATAGTAGGTACCTACATACAAGTCATTTAGGTGCAACTATTGGCTGGAGAAAGAAAGGGAGGCTTCCAGATGTTACAATTTTATTGATCCTAGAGCTAGTTAAAACTCTCCCATGGCACTAGCGTTGCCAGGCTTCTAGACAAAGCTTGACACAATCAGACTTTATGGTTGCGTGTCCGGCCAAATTAAACGGTGTCTGTCCGGATTTAGTTACACTTTTAAAATTTGACCATTTTTTTACATTTGCCATTGCTGGCGCAAGCGAGCGGACTAGCACTTTTCCATTGAAAATTAATATTTAATCTTAATAATAAAAAAGACTGATTCATTCAAATTTATTGTTGTTTCATTCAGAAGATTTTAAGGTTATTAAAAAAAAACCTTGCTTTAGGTACCTAGGTAGGTACTTTAAAAAAAATTACGTGTCTGGCCAAGTAGGGCGAGCGAGTCGGACGCGAGTCCGAACAGTCTGGTATCCGAACAATATATTCCGAACGAATCTCATTTCTGTTTCCACAGCATGGTGTGCTAAGAATCACCGGGTGAGATCGATCCTCCGTCAACGAAACCAAGCTACGAAAATGGACTCCGATCCTAACTTATGTTATGTTAGCACTATAGGCTTCTTATAGATTTTCCCGTAATCTATAGATAAAGATCTGCATTTTTTTCAAAATTTTTGGCTCAGTATTTTCGGCGATAAGGGTGTGTCGGAACTCGGAGGTAATGGTAATTTTTTGTATAACTTAAAAAATATTTATTTTAAAATTATGAAAAAAGAATAAAAACACCCATAATAAGCTCTTTCATTTGATGAGTGATATCATATGACACCCGGTATAGTTTGAAAGACTTTTTTTGAAATTTTCTAGTTGTCCTCCAAAAGTGACCCCCGTACCTACTCAAAATATATCTATTTACGTAACGCGTCCGTGTTTGGGTCACAGAAGTTCATATGTGTACCAAATTTCAACAGAATCGGAGAAAATTAGCTGTGACAGACAGACAGACACCCGAGTGATCCAATAGGGGTTCTGTTTCTTACGATTTTCATAACCCTAAAAAATAAAGGTGTTTTTTTAGTTGAGACGGGTATGCTCTTGACTCTAGTCTAGGTCATAGATGACAGAGACAATGTCGACGTTGGAGCGAGCTTACCCAGAACAGCTGTTCACTTTCATTTTGAAGAAATTAAGGTTCAAGTAGGTATGCGTTCGGAAACACAGACGCAGGCAGAGAGTTCAACTCAAAAGACGTTTGGAAGCGTTTATGCGAATTGGTGGAATAGGTGTCCGGCCTTTTTACCCAAATGTTCGGCTAAACTGGCTGGTCTGTCCGGCTCTTCGGTTTTAAGACCTGACAACATACCACTAGCTACTATTATTTTGTTTCGATTGATTCCGAATATCCGAACATGTTTCTACTTAAGTATCAAGTTACCGTGAGAAAGTATGCGCCGTGTCATTAGCCGAGATTAGTGCATTCAGGACAATATTATGTACCTATGAGACACTAACACCCACTCGATCTGTTTGCGAACCATTTTAACGTCATTGCGAGACGCGCGCCAATCCGCCATCTTTGATTCCATTCGGGGAGAACTCCCCCTCCCAGAGTCCCTGTCCCCGACCTTCAAATGTATTGAACGATAAAAAGACTCACGGGTCATTGACCTTAGATTTTATGTTTCGTTTTATTCGCAAACAGCTGTTTTTATCACATAAGCAAAGGATAAAATAACTGTTTTAAATAATGGAATTTGGGGATCACTATTTTTCTTACCTAGGTACAGAAAATAAATGTTATTTTTGTCACGATCTTTTTTTTTTTTAGCAGTAAACAAAAATGTGTGCGACTACTTACCTGTTTTGACAGTTAGGTATTGTTAAGGCACTGATGTGCTGGTCTGTTAGACCTGCTAGTCTATACATCTAGGTATTCAGAGCCAGGGAATCCTACCTTAACCGTATACCTACCGTAAGTAAGTGAAATATTCTAGGAGGTACTAGAATATAACACACACCTATGAGTATTAAAGCGCGGAAGTAATTTAAAAAAATGATAATGGATATACCTACCTACTTAGTGTAGTTCCCCCGCGTTATCTTCAGCTATTAAGAATTTACTAACACATTCGAATAACGAATGGATTATTCGAATGTGTTAGTTAGGTACCTACTTATATTTACCTTATCTAATACAGAAATAGATTTATTCCCCGACTCCCGAGGTCATTGGATTCAATTTTCCATTTTACGTTGCGTTCGCCTCATTAGACATTTCCGTTAAAAACATTTCCACGGGAAACCAAAGTTGATATTTTCCAAAGATCCGCCTCTGCATGAGATTGCACAATCACTTGACAAGATACCTACTATGATAGTAACATTCTCGGAGCAGCCACTTAAATGGAACTACTTTTCAATGGAAGTGCTAGAATACCTAGCGTTATAAAATAGCGTCTAAATCTATAGTAGCGGACGCGTAGCGCCTTTTATGATACCTAATAAATGATATTGATAACTATACCAATGTGCCTTTATGTTTTATAGAACCTCTAACATTCTATTGCTGTTTAAAGAGCGTTTAATTGCTTACAGTATTTTTCATAAAACGCAAGTTCAAGTAAGTATCTTGCGTATAGGCATATCAAGATTAATTAGATCGTTCATTCATATCCAAGGATAAGGACAGTTTGCATGAAATCCAGTGAAGAGTTCGGAATTATATCCGGAATAACGAAATTAAAACGCTTTTACGCTTATTTGGTTACTTGGTGTAGTCTATTCATGAATAACATTTTAATCTTAGGCTTGTTGTTAACACGACACCTCTTGGCAAGATTATAGTGTGAACTTCTTGATTTTTTCATAATAAATTTGGTATATTCATTCCTACCTAGTCCGAAATTATTTTCGTAGTGTGAAACATGAAGCAAATAAGAATTTAAAAATCAAGCCAAGGATTCTGTCGGTGACAGTCAATAAAAGTCATGGATATATCTGGCACTGTGCTTGAAGTGTCCATCAATCGATTAATAATAATTAAAGGCGTACCTAACCGTAAACATACCTAGGTACCTTTCATTCATACCTAGACTCTTTCGTTTCATGTCAAAATAAAAATGAATTCGATATAATTAGGTAGATAATAATATCCATAGCGTCAGTAAAGGTAGTCAGCATAGATATATTTTTATATTTCTATGGTAGTCAGCATTATTGATCCCATCCCACAGCTCGCACACTAGTCTCTTCTTCTTCACTGTGAGAGGGGTGGGGGTCGTTATAAGGGTTGCCAACTTTTATTTAGAAGAAATAGAGTACTTAAGTATTTCTGATTTTAGGAAGGGTAAATTAAGAATACAGTCGTAGATAAAAGAGTACCCTTTCTTATATTACTTATTGCTAAACCAAAATATTGTTGTTTAAATAATTAGAAAATTCGAATGAAGCCAATTTAAGTAGGTACCTATAAAAAATTTGCAAAATCTTTTTTAGTGGAAAAGGTACTGAAATGGCAGGATTTCCTTCAGTTTATTAAAAAAAGTAGACTATTATAGCGTACTCCATTGCTTTGTAGATCATAGAGTATTTCTACGCAAAATAGAGTACCTACAATAGGTACTCTATTTTAGAGTATGGTTGGCATCCCTAGTCGTTATCCACCACGCGGGGTTTGATAGTTGACATGAACTTTTATATTTTCGTTCTAGAACTTGCCGGCTTCCTTACAATGTTTTTGGTTTGAATTATTTCATTCATCGCCATTGTGGTGATGAAATAATTTTCACAAAGTAATGTGCCTGCCTGAGATTTAACAAAAGTTCGGCAACACGTACCTACCTATGACGCGGCTGTAAGTATGTCAAATGACTTCTTTCGCTTCTTCTCACACCCTTCCGCTCCAACCAGATGGGGCGGAAGGGCGTGTCAGACTCTTACTGACTAAAACCCATCCGTGTTCCTTCTAAAGCCCTTTGCGTTCCAGGGCCGCGGTGACTCTTTCGTAGAAATTCCGCAACCCTGGCAGGGTTACATACCACTGCGCCATCACTGATTTACCTATAATATCCATAGCTCAATACAGAATTCTCCGATATATTGCTTCTATTATTCCACCAGGAGTTAATTCTATGAAGCTAGCTTATTAATTGCCCTTGAGCATACGCGTGGCGTCGAATGTCAACAGAATACATAAGCAGCGACATTAATATCTATTATATTAGGTACAAAAACACGTCGATATGGTCCGCGTGGGCTGGGTGACATAATGGCGGATGGCGTCTAGTGCAAGTGCCAATCAAACTGTTTGTTTACTTTTATTGCTGAGGACTGAGGCGTTAATTAATGCAGAAATAAACTGTTCAAAGTTTGAGTAAATTGGTGATGTTGCTATGTGAAATATGTCCTGAGCGGATGGAGGGACGATTCCAGAATACATGAATTATGATCGGAGGAGGAACATCCTGAATTAATTTGTGTTGATAAGATTAGCATTTAATTTTATTTCAAATGTTACACATTCATGGATCATACAAAGCCAACAGTTAGTGCAAACAATGCCATTTGGAAAAAGAGTCATTGTCAACTCAAAAATGTATTAATTCTGAAAAGAATAACTTTATAACCATATTAATTACAAATCTGTAACCATCCTTATATTTGGCGTTTGTCCCTCTTATTTATTATACATAAGTACCTATATTTTATTTATTTAGACAATGTTCTTATTTTCTGCAACAAGGGTGACATTGATCATTCTTTGATGCATACCATACAATCTTTTTTTTATCTGCTAGAATGTTAAAAATACCACCTCGCAGCTAGATGGTGTTTTTACCCAAATATGAGTGAACTTTTTTTTTTTTTTAAGGATGGGAAATCATCAAATGACTTCTTCCGCTCTGGGTGGAGCGGAAGGGCGTGTCAGACTCTTACTGACTAAAACCCATCCGTGTTCCTTCTAAAGCCCTTTGCGTTCCAGGGCCGCGGTGACTCTTTCGAACAAATTCCGCAACCCTGGCAGTTGACAATGATCCTGTCCCGTTAATTTTGTGCTTATCGAAATCAAGCTCATGGAATGACTCAGGCCCTCCATGGGGTTCTTCATCGCAGGTTGTTCACCCAGCGCCCACGGCAAGCCCACTGACACCATAACAGTTGCCTGCTCGACATTTACACCTTACTAATGAGACCGGCGTGATTCACACACGATTTCCTTAATGTTAAGGAAAATCCATTCTGGTATCGAAGCAATTACCGCTGTGACCCGCATGATATAAACAGAGATAACAATTAATGACAGTGTTGGAAAGTTTACTTATCGTGCTAGTCGATGCTAGTCACTTATCTATTCTGTTTTGCGTGAAATTAAAGGTTGAAAAAATATCCGAAACGATTGTCAAAGTTCTTCATTTGACAGCCGCCGGGACCAAGACGGCATAACATGCTTTCCGAGGCACGAAGGAGGAAGGAGTCTCGGTATAGAATGGATGGTCACCCATCCATATACCGGTCTCGACAAACATCGCTTGTTAACCTTGAAGATCGACCCGTGCGACTATTATTTTAGCCACACATTCCATTGCAAAAAAGTTTAATGTTTGAATGCCAAATTGTAAAAGTAAGTCAAAATATTTTTAGGCATATCGTCATATTCTTGTCAGTTTAACATTTGGGATGAAGTCTTCATTATTAGAATGACCTCAATTGTTTAGGTACCTACTAACATCGTCAACACGTGCATACACACATAGTGTAGATAAGTGGTTACGTAGATTAGCCGGCTCATAGGATAAGGAAGCGTGGAGAAAAAGAATATGTATGCAATGCTTGCTTGGAGAATCCACAATGAGTACCTAATTTTATTGAGGTGAAGATTTGAATTTGAAAAGAACTTGATGAGGTCTTTGTGGATTTAACCCAAGTTATTAAAGTCATCAGATAAATCATATTGCTTTCTAGGAAGTAAGTACCGTAAGTGATTGACTTGTGAGTAAACACTTATCATGACTCAGTCCCTCTGTGTTCAATCTCCATATACCATAAAAAAATGGATAGTATTCTTTGTACGAGTAACCCCCTTACATAATACTGATTCCAAATATAGCTAGCACGCTTCGAAAATAGCCCGAAATAGTGATAAAAGAGTATGAAATGTTTGCCGTCTGAACAGAAATAACTTTTCACGCCCGTATTGCAACGTCACGGCTAAATTGGGCAGCGATTTACTATGAGGACGAGAGCCAATACCTAATGCAATAATGCCATAGCATTCTGCAGGAACGGGCAGTGTTTTCGCAACCATTTGCCAATTTTTGTAACAAAGAAAGAGCATACGTAATTGTGACGTGCTATGGATGGTATAGAATAGCAAGAGATAATATTTTGTATTTTTTTAATAAGAACCTGCCAAGTGCGAGTGGTACCTATGTTTATGAACCGAAAAAACGTTTATTGCATGAATGCCCTTTAATTTTTTATTTTTTTTTATTCGGTTTTAGCGGTAGGTAGGTGTTAATAGAAATACACAGTATGAAAATTCCTTCTGTCTACCTACCTATTACGGTTCACGAGATACGGCCCGCTGATAGATGGACGGACAGAGGAGGCTTTTTTTATGGATGGGAAATCATCACATGACTTCTTCCGCTCTGGGTGGAGCGACTAAAACCCATCCGTGTTCCTTCTAAAGCCCTTTGCATTCCAGGGCCGCGGTGATGGGGTCGCGATAGTCGTTGGAAGGATCCGGCAATTGGGTCTCGAGGTGGCCCTGCACAAGTCCGAGGCCATGTGCTTTCATGGTTCTCGGAACAGGCCACCAGCGGGATCCCAACTAACGGTAGGAGGGGTTCACATCGGCGTCGGGTCGACGATCAGGTATCTGGGGCTCGTTCTCGACAGCCGGTGGAACTTCGAGGAGCACTTCCGACGTTTGGCTCCCAGACTGGAGCGGGCTGGAGCTGCTTTCAAGCGGCTCCTGCCCAATCTAGGGGGTCCAAACGCCTCCTGCCGGAGGCTCTATGCGGGGATCGTGCGGTCCATGGCCCTTTATGGGGCCCCTGTGTGGGCCCTAACGCTGAAGGGGCGACCAGCCCGCCAGCTCAACGCGGCCCAAAGGGTCATGGCCATCCGGCTGGCTCGGGGATACCGCACGGTCTCCGGCGAGGCGGCGAGCCTCCTTGCCGGATTACCGCCATGGGATCTGGAGGCGAGAGCCCTCGCGCACGTTTACGCGTGGCGCGTGGAGGTGCTTCGCCGGGGCGAAACTCCGCTGCCACGGCAAATTGC
>NDFZ01004475.1:54034-94080 GCA_002192655.3 Mamestra configurata
AATAATAAATCCTTTATTTCTCCTCACAATGACAAGCTTATTCTAGATTATACATACCTAATATTTATTGTCTAATTATATTATCAATGTGAGGAGCTGGTGTCTGAGTTAGGCATAAAATGCCTGTATTACAGATCACCAGGTCCCCACCCCACGGAAGAACAGATAGTTTTATCCATAAAATATGGTATGACAATTGAGGTTATAGATATGGAGATAAAAACTTAAGTAATTTTAATTTTGAGGGTAGAAAGTAAAAAGAAAAATGAAGCTATAAACAAAAAAAATATCAGAGCGCCTTTATGTGTGTGTGTCTAAGAGCGTGTATGATGTTAGTGTCTATGTGATGTCACTGTGTAGCACATGAGTAGATTATTTATCTGGTCTGGCGAGATGGGCATACGTTATTGTTGCCATCGCGAAAAGAACCTGGATGAGGCAGGAACATAGGAAAAAAGGAACATAGGGATTACCACGAGAAAAGAGAGGCCTAAACTCATTAATTGGCGAAATCGTGCAGCGTGATGTGATGACTTTCTAAGAAACAATACTTGATTCTTGCCATCATTGTCACCAATTGGTTATCAACAATATTACTTTACATCTGCGCCACCAGTGCCGGATTAAGCAAACGCGGGGCCTGTAGCAAATTTTAATAAGTGGCCCTCTCCTAACGCGCCGCGGGGTTCTTAAGAAGCGCCTGAGCCCATAGGTTTTGCTGCTTAGATTTCACACGTTATGATCGCTTGAATGAAAAGAAAGAAAAAGAGTTTATGTACGCGAAGTAAGACCATAAAAAAATAATAAAATAAGAGGCTTATACAGTTTGGGAAAATAGGCTGTCGCAGAGTATGGTAGGACTAAGGATTCGCGTTTAAGACAGAGCCATGGTGCTGGTTTTTAGCGAAACAATAATATCTTAATATTAATAATATCTTGGGACAACTCACACACGGTTATCCGATCCCAAACTAGGCAGAGCCTGTGCTATGGCAAACAGACAACTGATAAGCATACTTATATACTTCTAAATACATACATATTATAGACAAGTTACACCCAGACACAGAACATGCTCATCACACAAAGATTTGTCCTGGGTGGGAATCGAACCCACGGCCTCCGGTTTAGCAGTCAGGGTCACTAACCACTCGACCAACAGGCCAGTCAAGAATTTTTTTTGTAAGCGCGGGGCCCCCAATGCGCGGGGCCCGTAGCATTTGCTACTCTTGCTATATGGGTAATCCGGCACTGTGCGCCACCCAGAGTTGTTTGTATTATAGTCTGCGTGAGATGAATCAAGTCTAGATGCATCTCCACGCGTCGGTAATAAAACGAACATGGGCTGTTTATTAGGAATGCCACGCAGATTTAAGTCAGCATCTATAGTTAGAAACAGTAGGTAGTTCTCTAGTTAGAACCCAATCGAAAGCACAACCTACATACAATAACAAAGTTAAAACGATGGGTAATTACTATACCACTTATAGAAGTTTTACAAACTTAATGGCACTTTATGAATAAATTACTAATTTGGTTTTCCTATACCTACCATACCACAGCTATAAATATATATAAATATCGCAAATAAGCCTTTTATGTAAAGTGCCACCTCGTAGTCGTTGCAACACCATGCATTAAATATACTACTTCCATATCAACTACATAATACGTCACACTGGAGGTAATTGAAAATTTAATGAATATGTGAGGTACTCCACGTAACCTGTAGACCTTAACGAGAAGCACAATCAGACTCCAGGTAAAACAATTACTAATAGTGTTCCGAGTACAGGCAAAGTGGGCCATAAATTAAAACAAAGCGGTCGTTACTAATTTGTGTGAGTTAATGATGAAGGAAAGAAAGGCACTACTGAGGCCGACCACATTGTCTTTCCTTACAGACCCTGCCTTGAAAGCTGTAAAGAAGGTAACGCGGGTGTTTTAGCTCGTAACTCACTGGATATTAGCCAATTATGCGCCAAAGACAGGTGGAATCAAGGTCCTGAGAAACGCACAGGACACGCTTACAAGTCCTGACATCAGCTGGCCTTCATAATTGCAAAACCACACTTGATGCCCTCTCGAAAATCATTCCCCACCTCAATTCCGTGAGATTAAAGTTCAGGATGCCGTAGCAGGTAAGTAGTTCAGGTGTACAAGTAAGTTAGTCGGCAAGCACAAAGTTGGTTGAGGCCGCAAGGCCGTCGTCCTCCTACGGTCACCCATATAACAATGCTAATCGTCTGTGACTCACTTTCGTGTAGTGATGTGAAGTTTCCAAGATTGCAAGGATTTTGGTGTCATACAGGACAATGGAAAATGTTTTATGTTTCCTGGAAAGTTATAACAATGACTTCAAACGTGGCCTTTTGGAAGATGCCAAAGACGTTCATAAACTAGAGCAAGCCGTGTCTGCAAATTAGGGAATTGTTCATAGCAATGGTGGTCAGGAGTTTGAAGGAATCAATTATTCAGAAGGGATCTCTGGCAGACCATATTATGTGATCCCAATATAATTTTTTACCCAAGCGAATTAAAAAGGACAATGCGATCAATTAATTCGTCGTCGGTTTGTCTGCAGCGCTACCGGTTTTCCTCAAATCCTTTTTTGCCTTTTAAGAGATAAAACTTAGAAAAAATGATAAGATGACTAATTGACAGATGACTAAACTTCTTTTTCCTAGTATTTTATAAGATTTTGCTTTAAATCGAATATCGTCATCTTCTAAATAAAAGTTCAATCTTTGGACTGGTATCGACTTCTATAAAGCTTCATTCTTCCATTTTTTCTAGATCATTTTCCAATTTGTGGTTGTGCGATTCAACTTGAGTTGGAGCGCAACACGTTTTTTGTGTACCGTTATGCGATTATCCACAGTGAAAAGGACTTTTATGTCATTCCTCCTCACACTTTCCAGCTTTTTTCTCCATCTACCAGCATTTACTTTTACTCTTCACCAATCGATTAATCGCACGTATTTTTTAATTTAAAAGTTATAATTTTTCCTTGAATCTCACCTGATGGAAAGCGATGATGTGGTCGACGATGGAGCACGCTTGCCTATATAACCTATTCGCTCTTGACTTGATCCCCAGGTTGTTAATTAATTGTTAATCATTCACAGCATCTTGTTTTTGGAACAAAGAGCATCACTAAACCTAATCATGTCGAGATGGTAACTGACGTATTTCACATACCTTGCTCTTTTTTAGCTCTGGCACCGTGGGTGGTTATGGATTTCCTCTCGGTAACCACATTAATTTGGTTAATTTGTTTATGATTCCGAAGTTATAATGGGCTAGATTGTAATCTAATAAATTATGCTTGATTTTCCTTACATACAGGGCCCGACTTTTTTTTTCTCATGTTTTTTCGGAATTTTGGAAAGTTAATTTCTTTCAATTTAATTTGTTTTTAGGCTAGCGTAAATAGTAGGTGTTTTGCTATGTATGGCGTCATTAGAATAAGGGTACCTAATTATAAAGTAGGTAGCTGCAACAGGATGACTGCCCTACATTTTAATCGTTCTCGATAAGGACGATGCAATGACCCTGTTTGCCAAGTCAGTTCCAGCAGCTTTACTAATAATTTCATCTTATGGATAAATTATTGTTTAATTATCAAAGTCTACTATGTAAATAAGTATTACCTCAGTCTACCAGGTTTAATTTCGTTGAGGACGTGTAGGCACCTATTGTTTTCGTTTGTCTAAATAAATTATGTAATCAAACTAGTCAATTTCCGATAACTCACTGGGGTTTCACCGTCATTGGGTTATTCATTAAGTGGACGAGACGTAATGGCGATGATAGCTTCATCGAACGGTGCATAGAATGTGTCATAGTTCAATATTTACATATTATCTTTATGGTTGGTAGTGCCATCTGTTATAATGAACACAAACTGTTTGAAGTAAGTTGAAGATACTTAATTGGCAGAGGGTCGGACATTTTTATAGAAGGACCAATAGCCGGTAGAGTATTTGGTCCTTGTGGGGAGACCGTAATTATAAGCAAGCGCAGCGTGAGACGCTCCCTAGCTAAATGGACTGAAGATCTTAAATAGATGGTAGGGACAGACTAGATGTGGAACGCGGAGAACACGGGAGTTGCCAAGCTGATTGATTGGAACTGTTGATGGACTAGGCATAGCTTCAAGAGTAGTGAGGCACTGACAGGCTCATTGATGTCCTCCGCCCTTTTTTTTTAAGGATGGCAAATCATCAAATGACTTCTTTCGCTCTGGGTGGAGCGGAAGGGCGTGTCAGACTCTTACTGACTAAAACCCATCCGTGTTTCTTCTAAAGCCTTTGCGTTCCAGGGCCGCGGTGACTGTTTCGAATAAATTCCGCAACCCTGGCAGGCTCTGGCCCTAGCGGGCCTCGTCTTCTACGCGCGTGAAACACAACGCGCCATCGACCCGGGCCTGGTGGTGATCGGACAGCGAGACACCCAACGCTCGCCGTCCGCAGGCCCGCGCCTACGGTGGCCGGGGATCGCCCTGCGACTCCCGACGCCCGGGGCGTCTTCTCCTGTTGCGGCGGTTGGGACGAAGGCCTTGCCTTTCCCTCGCGCGGTCCGCCTCCTCCTTCGCTAGCATTACTGCTTCGCAGAAGGAGGTGACCGCTTCCCAAGCTTCCTCGCTCCGGACCATGGATTCAACCAGGGCAGGACGCGAGAGGTCGCCGCCGCCGATCGCCTTAACGAGGGCACGGCGGTGCTCCGCTAAAGCAGGGCATACACCCGGGCGTGTCCTCCCGCTGAATCCTAAGCAGGTATCTTCCGAAACAGCCGTGTCCGGTGAGTAACTGTGTCAGGCGGAAGGTGAGAACGCCGTGGCGCCTCTCCAGCCACTCCTGAAAGAGGGGCCTTACCGCCGCAATTGTGGCGTGCCCAATGTCCTCCGCCCTACGGTCGGCGGAGGGGTCCGTGTGACTCGAACTGACTAAAACCACCCCGGTGTTCCGTCGTACACTTGCGTCCGGGGCTGAGGTGACTTTCTTGGAAAAGCACTTACTTACATCCAAATACCTTTCAAGTGCCATAGAAACATAAAATACAGTTTCTGAAATACTATTTAAAAGATTTGGTAACAAATAATAATGACAAATTAAGAGATTTGTTGAATTGGGAAGTTTAAGGGAAATGAGACTAACAATATTGATTGAAATGATTTTAATTACAGTGGATGGACCGAACAACCAATTCATAATGTGTGTACTTAGCTTATTTACTCTAGCATTGCTTCAATAATAACTTACAATCAAAGCTTATGAACACAATTAGAAAAAGTTACTTTAATAAACTACTCAACATGGCAGAAATATATTATATTTGAATCCAATTATAAATGTAAGTAAATAATATTAAAGGTATTGAATTATCTACAGCTATTAATACTCATAATAAATTCGTATGATGCAGCAAATATAAATTATAAAAGCTCAGTGTAAAAGCTTCCCATTGCAAATTGTCAGACTACTTATGCTATTTGGAACTTAAGTAAATATCTACAAATATAAAAACAATAAAAATAGTATATATTAAAATATATTATTATGTCCAGCCGTGGACATATTCCGGTAGGAATAGGATTATAATCAGTGACAGAATGACTATTGTTCATATTGTATGTCTTTCTATTCACAAATTAAGATGGCAACACTATTATTTTAATAAAAATATGGACAAATTGCGATAGAAATATATCAATACGTCACCAACCTAAACACCACTTCCCAACATTATTGAAGAAAAATACCCAGTTACAGCTAATAAGAAAACTTGAATTACTCAGCATTATGACAAAATCAAAGTATTTCCTTTATCAGGCACTCATTGTGTTGACTGACAAACATTCCAAAGGTGGCAGACCTTACGAGTTGTGGATACAAATCACCGATCAATATTTATTCATTCAGTTATGTGACTTGACTCACACTTATTCTTTAGGACATGTCTTTTGAAAGGTTGTACTGTTGAGAAAATATTTGCACAAATAAGTAAGGTAATTTGTCCGGGTGTGTATTCTTTGTTCTTATTGGTCGGATATTGATCTTAGCATGAGTACGATTACTTATTATTATTTCAAAATCAGCATCACTTACATTATTTATTATTTTTAAAGCAACAAAAGTTATGTTATCTGCCTATGTATTGTATGTTGTTATATCGTCTTAAAAACTTCGATATTTATCTTTTACTTAGTTAAACCTTTTTTTTACATTTTCCTTATCCTTAAGTAAGGCTTACTCGCTAACCACACTAGGTACAAACTTATGGATACTATTTCAAATGCACAGGTTATGGTCATGGCTTATAAAATATTATTACGTAAAACTAAACTTAATGTTAATCTAGGCAAGGATCTGAGTATTATATTGACAGTATAAAAACCCTAAATTAAAATTACCAAACCACGGCAAAGCCAATATACATTACTTATTGAAACACACCAAACCCCGTAAAAACCAAATTACATATAATTTTGAGATAATGCATGCATTTCACTGTGAAAAAGATATAAGAAAAAAATATTTTTTATTTTTATTTTGGTCCTTTTATCAATTGCATTACTTTTTCTACAAAAAGTATGTAATATATGGTAATTTATTTTATTTACTACTATATAATAAGTTTATTAGCTGAATCTTTGAACCTTATCAGGCTTTCGACATGGGTTCGTTGATATCGTTAACAAAACATTTGAACCGAGTCTATTCATCCAGATATTAAATATTTCGTATATATAATCCATAAAAAATAAAGCATTTGTCTATTTCGTATTCATTTCATAATAAGTAATGTTAAACTCAGTATAGAAATACACAGGAGTTCCTTAGGGCGTATCTTAGGACCAATACTAACCCAAGAAAAATGTTCGACGTTTACTGTTCAAATGTTTTTATTAAGATTCACAATCAGGGATACATCTTATTGATGCTTCTGGGTAAGGTTCAAATATCCACCTAGTATGCTGTACACGCCCGTTTTATGGTACATTGAATTGTAGAAAATTTTCGGATCTTTCACCATCATAAACCATTTCTTACACTCATACTGTATGTGCCTGTGTTTAATTGTCTGTTTTTAATTTTCAATGTACCATATTAACGCCTTAGTACTGTTACGGTACTGATAAAGTGACAACTATTAGTGATAATGTTGAAAATTCCAAAGAAGTATTTACATCCGCTACCGAAATGTCATCTGCTTTTTCGAACTCTCTGCTCTTTGCTTTTTGGAATGCCACTTTGTTTAGTCTCTTCTGTTCTTCAGTCATTAGGCCTTCGACTTGGATTTGTACCAGGGCTTCAGGTTGGGTTGCGGCAGCTCCTTGCAGTCCACGAGTGGGTTGGTGGCGCTGACTGCTTCCATGACCCTGGGTTGCGCCTGGTCCAGTAGGTCTTCGTTGGCGCAGATTACTCCGGCGAGAGTTGTCTTGCGGATTTCTGTTAATTGTTCTGTGGGAAAAAGCAAATATTAAGCGGTCTTTGTTTTGGTATTTTAGTTGAATCGACACAAATACTACTGCTTCTTCGTCTTCCTGCCCTTATCACAATATGTCAGTTAAATTGGTTGTGGTGCAATAGTTTGTTTCTTCCTTTCTGACCGGTCCCCCGTCACACTACCACTGACTCCCATTTTATATCACTCCTCACCTATCTTTCCTTTCACAACTAAGGTTTAGTGCAACGCGGCGATTCGTCTAGACACCCAAATTGTCCACCATATTTGTATTTAGTATCTTCCTAGCCGTTCGACACCTCATGATGGGAAAGTTAAAGATTTCATTGAGTAATTTATTCATTTAAACACAAGAGCAGACATTTTTGAAGACAGGCTTTAGAACCTAAAATCCTAATGGAAACGAACTATTTGAATATTATAAGTGGCTATAACAAAGTTTATGGGGAAGATTACAAGCCTTACCCAAAGTAAATCCGATAGTGGCATCCGAGGTCTCGTACCAGAAGCGGTCGCCGAGCTTGAGGCGCAGGAACTGGTCGGCGATGAGGCAGCTGAGCGTGGGGCCCAGCAGGCGGCCCTTGGGCTCCTCGGCCAGCGCGCCCGTGTACAGGTCGATGTCGTCCACCGAACTGGAATAGGTAGAGGAAATATTTTAAAAGGATTTTTTTTTAAAGGATTTAAAAACCATTTGGATAAACTACAATTTTATTATTCTTAAAGATGAACTTCGATTGGATGACCGGACGAAGTATAGCATTGTATCCTAACAGCTATAATATTATAAATGCCAAAGTGAGTTTGTTTATAAGCTACGTTTTCACGCCTAAATGGCCGTACCGATTTTAATGAATTTTGCTACAGAGTTATATGGGACTCTGGAGACGCTCGCCTAGCCCATAAGGTTAGAGCGAAGCCATGAGCAAAAGCAATAATATAAAAAATAATAGTTAAAATATGAGCCTCATCGAAAAACTCTAGAAGAACGGATTTTCATTAATAACTTACTTGTAAATCTTACAGATCCTGCTAAGCGAGGACTCATCGAACATCTGGTTGAGGTCAGTAAAGTTCTTGGGTCGGGACAGGCCGCAGTGCTCCCTCCACTGAGGATAGGAAGGTAGACCATGGTCTCTTCCTCGCTGGATGTTGAGCGACACCAGGTCGAGGCCGCAGGGTCCTGGCTTCTTGGCGTCTGTAGCTGTTGAGCTGTTCGCGTCAACTGGCTTTTCGAATAAGTGATTGCTTAGCTGGAAATTAAAAAGAAGTTTTTAAGTTTTGCGTTCAGATAAATGTTTTTTACGTTCGTTTGTTATGTCACGGTTCCTTAAGACGCTAAACCAGGTAGTCGTTAGGATCTGGATCTTCATGGCTGTATTTAACTTGCAATATTTGTTAGTTTGTTTAGGCCAGATTTACAAGCTGCGTTAGATGTACTTCCTATATGTACAGAGTGAAGGGGTTGAATAGCATCTGATGTAAGCGAATCTTACCTCAGTAGTAACATGTGGGTCCACAGCGTGCACGAGGGTGTCCTTGGCGCAGATAATAGTGTTCTTGGGTCCTTTATGTATGTTCAGAGTGAAGGGGTTGAAAAGCATCTGATGTAAGCGAATCTTACCTCAGTAGTAACATGTGGGTCCACAGCGTGCACGAGGGTGTCCATGGCGCAGATAATGGTGTTCTTGGGTCCTTTATGTATGTTCAGAGTGAAGGGGTTGAAAAGCATCTGATGTAAGCGAATCTTACCTCAGTAGTAACATGTGGGTCCACAGCGTGCACGAGGGTGTCCATGGCGCAGATAATGGTGTTCTTGGGTCCTTTATGTATGTTCAGAGTGAAGGGGTTGAAAAGCATCTGATGTAAGCGAATCTTACCTCAGTAGTAACATGTGGGTCCACAGCGTGCACGAGGGTGTCCATGGCGCAGATAATGGTGTTCTTGGGTCCTTTATGTATGTTCAGAGTGAAGGGGTTGAAAAGCATCTGATGTAAGCGAATCTTACCTCAGTAGTAACATGTGGGTCCACAGCGTGCACGAGGGTGTCCATGGCGCAGATAATGGTGTTCTTGGGTCCTTTATGTATGTTCAGAGTGAAGGGGTTGAAAAGCATCTGATGTAAGCGAATCTTACCTCAGTAGTAACATGTGGGTCCACAGCGTGCACGAGGGTGTCCATGGCGCAGATAATGGTGTTCTTGGGTCCTTTATGTATGTTCAGAGTGAAGGGGTTGAAAAGCATCTGATGTAAGCGAATCTTACCTCAGTAGTAACATGTGGGTCCACAGCGTGCACGAGGGTCTCCATGGCGCAGATAACGGTGTTCTTGGGTCCTTTATGTATGTTCAGAGTGAAGGGGATGAATAGCATCTGATGTAAGCGAATCTTACCTCAGTAGTAACATGTGGGTCCACAGCGTGCACGAGGGTGTCCATGGCGGAGATGACGGTGTTTTTGGGTCCTTTATGTATGCACAGAGTGAAGGGATTGAATAGCATCTGATGTAAGCGAATCTTACCTCAGTAGTAACATGTGGGTCCACAGCATGCACGAGGGTGTCCATGGCGGAGGTGACGGTGTTCTTGGGTCCTTTATGTATGCACAGAGTGAAGGGATTGAATAGCATCTGATGTAAACGAATCTTACCTCAGTAGTAACATGTGGGTCCACAGCGTGCACGAGGGTGTCCATGGCGGAAGTGACGGCGTCCTTGGGTCCCTTGCGCGTGTACAGAGTGAAGGGGTTGAACAGCATCTGGTGCAGGTGGGTGTACTGGATCGTGCCTGTGCTTTTGTCTGTGCTATGCATTAGACCCTGGAACGAGAACATCATAATATTATTTGGTTAACATTTGTGATGGAGAATTTGAAAATATGAACGCAATAATTATTAGTGTAGTTACAGATGAAATGAAGAAAAAGATTGAATGTATTTTGGATACTGGAGCCAAGTCAGTTAGTAGTAACTCTAATGCCAATTTAGATGTCCTCTTAATAGAGAATATCGTTCTCTCTTTCGACAATAGGGATGTTGTCTGGGTTTTATAAAAATATGATTCTATTTAGTCCGTCAGTTAGATTATCGAAAAATATTGGATACGTATTTTTTATTTTATCAAATCAATAGAAAAATACGAAGATAAAACGCATCAAAGATACGGAGTGGGGCTTGTAACGTTACTTTCCAGTTAAAAGTGTACTGGTAAGAGACGTCACACGAGTTTTCAACGCACTATATCGTCTTAATTTTTTGTTAACGTGACAAGAAAAAATACGTGGACTAATTAGATTTTTTTAGTCAAATAAGGTAACTAAAATATTATAAGTATTCCCAAATCCCGAGGATCCCGCTCAAAAACAACTCTGAAAAATCCAAGAATAGCCAATAACACTATTGGAAATATTTAGGATGGCAATGATTCAGATAATGATAAATAAACCAAGGCAAAAGAAGCAGAGGCAGATCAATAACATGGTGGGAGGACGAGGTTATAAGAACAGCCGGCTCAAATTGGAGCCAGATAGCAAAAGACAGAGACACATAATAATCTTTGGAGGAGGCCTTCACCCAACCTGGGGTCCTTGCAAAAGACGAAAACCAACAAATAAATTTAATACAAGAAACCATCTAGAAGATACCTGCTAGAAATTAAGAAAATATTGTAGTGTGTAAATGCAAGGAATAAATAGGTTTTTTATTATTGAAAAGCTAATCTTACCGGTAGCAAAGTGTGTGCGAATCTGAAGACGGCGGAAGCGAAGTGGTTGGCGATGGAGGGGTCCACGCTGGGCTCGTACACGTCCGCGTAGCCCTCCTGCGCCACCGTCAGGTTCAGCGCCCACATCACGTCCGAACCTGGCGACCAGCCGTACAGTAAGCACAACCATATCAAAAATATTATAATAATAATAAGTTTATTTATTTGTACATTAGAAAAAAAAGAAACAAAGTACATTAAACACGTAGACACTGAGTTGTTCAGTCTAGTCTAATATTATTGACAGATTTCCGGCCCCTAAACTAGGTACGCAGACCTGTATCTTAGGGGTCACACATTTTTTTCGGCTACCATATATGATTAAATACAACCGTGACATTTCAGTTACATACTAAGATTATACACAATACATATATTGAGTGCCTAGAGGGTGAAGTATGACTTAAGTGTGCCTATGTGAGGAGTGTGTGTGTGTGTGTTAAGGGAGTGAGTGCATAAGCTTATGAAGGTATAGTCAAAATATTTTCTGTCTCATCGTAAGTTAGAGGTAATAACCATTTTTAGTTTACTTTAAATTTCATGAGTTGTGAGTCTATAGATGTGAATACTTTTATTTATTTTATTATAAATTCGTGAGCTTTGAGCCATGAATTGTCGACTTGCAAATGCATATCGGCAAGGGACTATAAAAGAAGACTATAAAAAGAAAGGTAGTCGTGTCGGGGGACATGGGACAAGGGCAGGATGATGATGATAATGAAAGTAGAATAGTAACCAATCAGCTCCGACATTTAATGTCGAATTTAATATCTGATTTGATTCATGGCCCTGCATGTACTTGTACACGTTTTGCTTTTCTATTTTGTTTTACTTCATCATTGACTTTGTTGTTCATTTAAATTGTAAGTACCTGGATGACCTCGATCTGGAAGAAATTCCGAGAAATTGTGGACTGACATAAAATGACGACCAATCAGAGCACAAGTCTACAATTTATCCGTTTTATTGTGATAGTTAAATTGGAAACTTGGTCCACGTTGGTCTTTTTTGGTGTGAGCTCATATCTGAACAAACCAATGAGAGCCTTGTTTCCAGGTTTACTATCACAGGAAAACGGATAAATTGAAGTCAGTTCACAATTTCTCGGAATGTCTTCGAGATCGAGGTCATCCAGGTGCTTACAATTTACATGAACAACAAAGACAATGATGAAGGAAAAATGATCAAATTTTGATGCATAATAAAGTATTCCAAATGTTCAGTTGACAATTTATCGAGAGTTTATAATCTCTCAAGTTATTGTATAATCTTACGGAGTTTACTATTTTTCGGTGACATATACATATTTACAAGAATTGCTCGTATAAAGGTATTCGATTATCTCTCACACATTCCGTAGATCTTTTCCTTGGTCTCCTTCTATCCCTCCTCCTTCTTAGTCACATGCATTTTTTCTCCTCTTCATTACGATCTCATGAGCTGTGCATCAATCTTACCAAGTATACTGGGCAGGAACTCGGAGTACGTGATGTGCTGCATCTGTGCGCCTACAATCTTCCTAGCCTCTTGGTAGACGGTGTCGTCGTCCCACAGCGGGTTGTAGGTGCGCAAGATGGCCGCCAGCCTGTTGTGCTGGCGTGCCCAGAGGAGGTGCATCGTGGTGAGGTGCAGGTTCTCGTTCGCGCGGTCGTCGCCTGGGAGACACATAAGGGGCAAGTTTCACAAGCAAGTGTTGCATGATGCTACATGACATTGGCTAAAGTCGGAACGTTTGATTGCTTCAAATTTTATTGCTCTTTAGTTAAGGGAAAGGTAACAAAGCGTTGACACGCTCAAAGTCCGCTTTGACAAACAAGTTTTGATGCTCAAAGTCAAAGTCAAAGTTTCAATTAGGCCATTAAACGGCACTTTTGAACATCATCATTTACAGTTCAGTAAAATAATAGTATTAAATTAATAAAGCGACTCTACTGTCTATTCGGAAAGGTAGATACGTAGAACGCACGTGCTGACTACCTTGACGCTTTGATCGTGCAAACTAGCAATCAAAGCGCACTTTGAAGTCCGTGGCCAATCAAGTGAACTTGGAATGTGTTCTACTTTCCAAGTCAACAAATGTCAAAACGAAAAATATGGCGTCAAATTTAAAACTGACATTTCGCAATATAAGTGAACAAACTGATCCAGGTACACTATGTGGTCGGTATAAAAATACTTGACTTTTTCACAGCAGACTTTGAAACACCACATCCTGCCTCGTTTACCCACCTGACTCGAAGCAGTACCGTCCCTTAGCATTCATTTCAACAGTGTTACAGCTGTCGTTGGGGTCGGTGGAGGGCGGCAGCAGCTGGGTGGCTCCTATCTTCAGCATCCGCAGCTGTCCGCCCACGAAGGAGCGCAGAGACGCACCGCGGGTCTCCGCGAACCCGTACACTGTGGACGCATCGATGAAGGCTGTGGCCTGGTTCAGCTGTTCGCGAGGACCTGGAACATGATCATTAATCATCATCTGCCTAGCTTACAGGGGGGTCGGCTTACAGTATAACGTATACCTGAGTGCCAGTATTTCACATGGGGCGACTGCCTATCTGAGCTCCACAACCCGGTAACAAAACATGATATGACATGATAAAGTACCATTTTTTTTCATACAGAAGTCTAAAGAGAAGCAATAAAGAAGGGGAAAGTGCCCCCCCTCTTGAGATAACTAGCAATTTGCTTACGACTAGAAAGATACTAAATCACTTGCATTTCATTTGTGATTGATCCAATAACAAAAGATTTTATTACACTACTGACTGAGTAACATCCTATAGCGCTCGGCGCTATCGGATAGTGCTTACGAAATGGCGGGCAAAAGTTTACGCAACTTCGTCGCCGAGACCGGCCCAGAAAGAAAAGGCTCTACTTTCTGGCCTTGCCTCGGCGACGAAGATAACCTGGATGCGCACCACGAATGCTGGTCCAAAGTGGTACAAGAAAAGAGTGTCTGTTAAAATATGGATGCATTTCCCTAGCAGTAGGGTAGGACACTTCGTACCGATATTAAAAAAAAAACAAAACTCAACTTACCAAAATTGCAAGTAGGAGCCGGTGCAGACCTGACGAACTCCATGCACGTGATGTTATAGTCCTGGTAGAAGGGATCGTCGGCGTCCAGGCGTACTGGGAAGCACTCCGGGTGCGGGATCTGAGACTCATCGCAGCAGGAGAGAGCTGTGCCGTTCTGACCTGGGGAGTACAAGAGAGGTGGATAAGGATTAACAGTGTTTTCTGGAATTGCAGTAAGTGTGACTGCTTCTGCAGCGGCTTGATGGTCTATGACCACGTGTACGCAGCAGCGACTATCCAGTAGCTGGAGAAGGGATTGAAAATGTACCACAAAATGTAATGCGGGTGTCGATAAACGTCCAGTGATATCTTGACAGCCACAGGTAAATATAGTGAGAGGAGCTTACCGGCTGAATGCAGAATTAGTCAGCACTTGCCCAAGATCTAGAGGAATAAAATACATTGCAGCACTAGAGTAAATAAAGCGGAACGTCAACCCAAGATTCTTTCGCGGTTTTTTACTGTAGCACCTGACTTACCCTTGCTAAGCGCAGTGGCAGTGATGTCATGGTCCAGGAACTGCCCCCATACCGCCAGCATGACGGTGAAGGCGGAGTCGTGGGCGTAGCTCGGCCGGTGCACTGTGACGCTGACGTCACGAGCGCTGGGGAGAGCTGCGCCGTCCACTCCTGTGCGGGGGGAGCTGATGCCTGGAAGGAGATGAGGTTAAATGTTAGGATAGTAGATAATATCTTCTGGGGTATATGAAACCTTGGCTTGCTTGATTTGTGGGTCATACACGATACGGTCTATTGGAGAGGTCTAGCGGCCTGTGGAGTGTAGAGGTCTACCACATGTCTTATGTTCTAAGAACCTGAGTGAGAACTCTTGAATACATCATGAATCCTGAATGTATTGCCTAAAGTTATTTTCGCTACAGTTGCGCAGATCATCTCCTTTGCTATCATGTTATGAGCAGGAAAATTATGAAATAGGAAATAATTATACAATTATGAAAAACTGACCACATGCCAAGGTAGATTGATGAAGAAATCTTGTCAAAAGTTGCCTTATTTAACTGAACTATCATTAGTTACAAACAAAATAAGCGACTCACCGTCACCATAGTCAGCAGGCAGTACTCTTCTGAACGGAGTCTTGGAGACTCCAAACCTCAGCGGGTTCTCCAGGTTGTTGCACGTGCCGTCCATGGTCCTGTATCTGGACAGCGTGCATGGTGGGGGGTTGTCCAGGCAGTACGGTTGCTCCGGGAACGAGCCGTTGAGACGGGGACCCTGACCAGACCCGCCGGGGCGCTGAGATATGTCCGTACTGGAAATAATTGTATGGGTTTATAAGGTCTGCGATGTCTGCGCACGCGCACACAGACGGCTTTCACACTATGCTGCGGCGCCGCATCACTTCGCTGATGTTCCGCACGCGTGGGAGCGCCAACACCATCCTGAACGTGCTCAGCCACAAGCTGGACAGCCCCCTTCTGGGGCATTGGGTTCGAGCAAAAGTGCGTGTGCCCGGGGCCCCAGAGGGCGGCAAATACTTAAATTAATTTTTAATGTTATATCTAACATAGTTTTAAGTCGGCCTACTAACAATATTATGGACCAAATATGTCAGAAATTTGAATTTATTTGTTTTTTTTTTATAAGGCTGTAAATGATATTTATTTTGGAAATAGGTTACAAATAACTCTTTTATACGTCTTTTTTTTTTGTTAAAATTAAACTAGATGAGGCCGGTGTGTGGCTGGCTACCCTGAGAATGGACATCGAAACAAACGCAGTGGTAAAAGATTTTTAAAGGTTCTATTAATGTAATGGTCAAAAATGGATGGGTCTTATGTTGATTGACTGTGAAATAGAAGTAGAATTTATAAAAATATTATTTACGAGAAGCCAAAATGCTATAGCAATATGTTTCATTTCAACATTGTTAACTCGAACTCATTAGGCGTTATTTGGCTGTTGGCGCACTGCAGCCGTTCCGAATTTGTTGCGGAATTTGTTCGAAAGAGTAACCGCGGCCCTGGAACGCAAAGGGCTTTAGAAGGAACACGGATGGGTGTTAGTCAGTTTACACAGAGCAGAAGAAGTCATTTGATGATTTCCCGAAATTCCCAACTTTAAAAAAAAGAAGCCGTTCCGAATTTGAGAAATGGCGGTCTGAACAAAACCGTTAATATTTCAAAACTCAATTTAAGACCGTTGAAATTCGGATATAGGTAGTTATTAGACCTTATACTCAAATCCTCATATACATTCAAATATTAGGTTGGTACCTACTATGAGCACTTTGAACCGTTATTCCTCCATAGGGTATCGCATGTAGTGTGCAGAAAATCACAAGTCGTCTTTACTTGATACCCCTCTAATAAAAGACATAACTAAGGAAGCAATATTGCTTACACAATATGGAAACGGGTTGGAAACTGATATTTTCCTAGAGCGCAAGTCAAATGAAGTGTGAATAGTGTCACACATTCTACGCAACTTTGTTGTTTTCTCCCGTGTAGAGAAATGTATTAATAAGAACTATACGAGAATTTGAGATTTATCATATAAACAGTAGGATCTTTCTGTGAAAGCCAGCATATATCTTTACTAATACTTATGAAATCGTTTGTCCTGACCGACTATACCAACGCGCAGCCAAAACTGCTTGTCTGAACAAGTTGATATTTGGAGTATAGGTTTGTTTCATAACGTAAGCTTTCGCTAAGAAAGGTTTTTTTGATTCGGTTTTCACTCATTTGTTTATATTTAGCTCGAAGCTAGTTTCTTTTGTCGATTGAACAATTTTGTAAAAACAACTATAAGAAACTTAATGAAATTATAGTAGTGGTTATTTTGATTTAGTATCTTTATTTTATTCAAAACAAATGGAAAATCATAAAAAAACTTTCATTGTAAATTAAAAGTTCCATTAGAAGTTTAAAAAAAATACAATGAGAGTTCACAACGAGTGTTAACTATATTTTGAATTTAGCAATCTGAGGAATTTCGAACCATCCCGGTATCCGGGATTCTGAAAAGCATGTCCGTATTATACTTTCGTGGGAATAAAAGTGAAGTTTAGGTATATTAGCGCCAGATTATCAGATCACTGTTTATCACCCTCTGTGCCACCATTGTGATAAGCAAAGCACCTATGGGAGTACCCAGCCATGTAGGTATTACCTTCTATCCATTATTTCTGAACGAGTACTCTTTCTAATCCCCAGATCATTCTACCATCCAAAACTTACAAGTCTCAAGGATCGATATATTTTGGCGGAGTTCGGTAACCTGGGGTCAGTGAGGCGTCGCGGTGAAGCCAAACCAACGCGAGTGTAGTGTTACAACGCGGTTTATACCAGCACAGATCGTGTGTCAACTTATCAAGACCGGTATTCAGCCTAATTCCTTCTGACACACGATAGTTTTGACTATAATGTTAATGCAATGAAACCGAAATTATTTCGTCTTGGTTGACGTGCAGAAATGACGCATTTCTGTTTACTGGTATTATTTTAAAATTTGAATTTGAATGCGTCATAGATACGTTTAAAATTAGGATAATTATTTGTGCAGTTTTTGTCCTTCCGTGCGGTAAGACCTTCTGGGGATTTAAGGAAGCGAGAGATAATGATTTCATGTTTTGCATTTTTGATGCTGAAGTACAAGCTTAGAAGTAGCTGGGTAGATAGCTCCCCCCTACCTGCTTACGCAGTCAAATCAATCGACTTTAGGGAATATAAGAACATTGTTAAGATTATACGGCAAAGCAGCTAATACGTTTCAAATTACTTATCGATTGTCTAAGCAAGTGAAGTAATTAAAAGCCAATTATAGGGATGTGGCCATGGCAGATCAAGACTAGAACCATCTGCGAGAGAAAGTTACAATGCCAAGAACTTGAAAGGTTGACTCAATAAATGGCAACCCTAAGATCTTATGACACAATGTAGGATAGAGTAGAGTTCGTGTATTATAACATATTATTTACTTAGTACATATTATTTACTTAAAGTTACTGAATATGAAGCAATAAACTGAACTGTCAGTCAAAAGTAGCGGTTTTTTCCTCCAATATTAAAAAAAGAAGGACTCATAATATACCCTGTTTATGATAAATGATATTTATTTTTAAAGTAGGTTAAACATAACACTTTTACACGTCAATCTTTTTTGGTCATTCTTAAACTAGATAAGGCCGGTGTTTCCTAGTTGACTACCCTGAGAAGAAACACTGAAACAAACTCAGAGGTCAAAGTCTCTTTTAAAGTCCATACAATCGTACTGGTCAAATCATATGAGAACCATGTAGGTTAATGTCTAAAGTGATCTTTTGAGGAGAGTACCACACAGATTTGAGTGGACCTGTCCAGACAGTGTAAGCATTTGTCAGTTATCGTGTAGCTCAAAGTTAGAACTTTAAGGAACTCAACGATTTGACGAACAATACCAAAGTAAGGACATTTGGGTAGGCCGCATAAAGAACTCAAACTGCCAGACTAACATGAAATGAAAAGTTTAAAAGTTCCCAATGCACATTTACTAGTAGTGCTAGTAGTGCTAGTATTAGAATGAGGCCTGGTACATGCAGCGATGCATCGCCGGCGGGATGCCAATTGAACGAATGTAGGTGACCGGAAGAATGGCAGCAATTGAAGACTGACCGATGAATCTATTGAACTAGATGGATTTATGAGTTACGATCATGACATGTGTTGTAAATAAGGAATTATGAGTTGAGGATGGGATTTGGGAACTTTCCATGTCAACATGGTAGAAAATATTTAATTAGATTACGAACATTTTGAGTGAACAGAGAATCCGGTCAGCAAAAGCGGATGGTAGACAGTCAAGGGCTGGATGATGAATTGACGACTTTTATTGATGATAGCGGACGTCACGCGGTTTCACCCGCGTAGTTCCCGTTCCCGTGGGAGTAAGGGGATAAAATATAGCCAATGTTACTCGCTGATAATGCAGCTATCCATTACTGAAAGACTTTTTCAAATCGGTCCAGTAGTTTTTAAGTTTATTCGTTACATACAAAAATACAAATCTTTCCTCTTTATAATATTAGTATAGAAGTATAGATAGGCGAGCGATTGACCACTATCTCGCCTGATGGTGAGCGATGGTGTGATATTGCTGAGCGAGCGCCGTCAGCTAGGACTGGTCATGTCTCAGCTGCCACGGTTTATTTTAATTATTTGTTCCTTGAATTGTTGCTTTTTTTTTACTTCGGACGCTTGATCCTGCAAGTCTTTCTACATCGTTCTCACATATATGTATGTTTGTAAAATTTTCACACAAATGATGTAACCATATCATTGTAAAATACATTGATTTAAAAGAGTGTCCGTGGAGTTTCTTGCACGTTCTGCTCCATAGAGATCTACGCTTTGGAACATGTAATTAGCTTCATCTCTTTGGACAGACCGACCTTGACTATTCAAAAGTGCCTGTAATGGCTTAATTGAAATAAATTCTTTGAGTTTGAGATGAATTTGCGGTTGACGATGAAGCATGCTTGCCTGGACCTATTCACTCTTGACTTAAAGATGGAAGCTATCAGGACACACAGAATCCAGTGGGAATTCCACTCCGCACAGCGAAAGCATTCCGAAAACGTTTGCGTGTATGGGTGGGATGTCTACCATAAACAGGTGGCACATCACCGTATGTTTTGCTTCTATGATGGAAAAGAATTTTCGGAATGAAATTGACTGAACGGTAATAAGTGTGAGAATACCCTTCAATTGTGATTCACATCCAATCAATAAGACAGAAAGATAAATTACAGTAGCTGTTTTGATTTATCATGTATTGTCTTGGACATTATCGAAACCACTGAAATAGAACATAGTGGCCAAATTCTCAGGGTATCGAATGGCGGAATTTGATCTGAATCGGTTTAGTTCTTTGAAATGAGTATCTGTTTGGGAAATAAAGACGTATCTATTGAATTACAGATCTAAGCCTAAAATAAAACATAAAGTTATAGGAGGTTTTGTGAGGTAAAACGTGGGGCTATCACACTAATATTATAAAGGCGATAGTTTGTGAGGGTGTGTGTATGTTTGTTACTTCTTCACGCGCAAACGGCTGGAGCTGACACCCTGGATTAACACATAGGCTACTTTATATATACTAAAACCGCGGGTAACACCGCGGGGCGCAGCTAGTTGAAGATAAAAGAAACATGAAAAAAAAAATAGAAAATATATGTGTCAGTCTAATAATTATTATTAATAATTATAATATATATTACATGTAGTAGCAATAAGTGTAAACGGAACGAAGGAGCCTGGATCTCACGACACAGGGAATCCTAGTGTTAGTTCCAGGAATCAACTTATCGGTTATAAATTTTAAGGACAATAAATTATTCTTATTCTATATTATTCTAGTCTAGGTTCGCCATATACCGCAAATATACTGATTGACTTGAAAGCATTGAACATGCTTTCGAGTGGAATATTCTTCTACAAATTAAAGGCGAACTTGACATTTGGGTCGTTATTTATAGGCAGCCTACGCAGGTAGGTATGTAATTCAATATTTTCAACTTCGTAATAGAATTGTTTTTGCAACGCCATTTTCAGACATCGGGGCATCGGGGATGATAGAGCGTTTCTTTGTAATTATAGTTAAGGATCCCAAGAAAGATCGACTTCACTCACTTGCTTACCGGACGAAAATTATATTTTAACAAGCTTTTGCCCGCGACCTCGTACATCACATTTTCCCGGTTCCCGTAGGAATTCTGGGATGAATTATACACCTAAACCTTCCTCATGAATAACCCCATCCATTGGAGAAAACCGCATGAAAACCTGTTCAGTAGTTTTTGAGTTTATAGCGAACTGACAGACAGACAGACGCGGCGAGGGACTTTGTTTTATAATATGTAGTGATAGTGACATATTAAATATGTTTCTGAACATATATCAATAGGGTTGCTGTAAAAAATATCGTCACGAAAAATAAAAATATTTATATTAAAATTTATTCATATTTTTTACGGCAACCCTATTGGTAGGTATATGTATGTTCTGAAAAATATTTTATTAAAAAAAATATAATTTTCATCCGGGAAGCAGGTGAGTGAAGGTCGATCTTATTTGGGATCTTGAACTATTAGAAAATACATGCGTAGTAAAAAGCATAGTAAAATGTAGCTAAAAGGTTTGAAGGAAGGAACCCCCCAAAAGTCCGAGATACCGTTGGTCTACTACCTAACGAAGTCAATGAGGAATCTACGAAAAGTAATCCAAGGAGATTTTTTATGCGTTAAACAAATAAAATGTTATTATGCTTTTTTTGGTGCTAACTGCTAAAACCTACTCTCAGCGGGGTCAAGCCCCCCCCAAATGCCAATCCTGAATCCGCCCCTGAAAAGCACAGTGACCACGTACTAACGGTAGCATGTGAATTCTGTGCCACTTGACCCTCGCTATGCACGGGCACAGTGTTAGGGGAGGCCCTCAGGGATGTGCCCTAACAGGTGATTCACAGTAAGAGTTCCAGGGTGTGCACATGATGACCACTGGGGTGGTTTAGTAGTCAGGTAAAATCCCACACTTCCTGGTGTTTTCTACAAAAGACCAAACGCCTTTCGAAGGTATCCCCCGAAAAGTAAAAAGGTTTTTCGGGCAGGTTATTTACCAAACAATGTGAGAAAAAATTGCGATGGTAGACCCTGTAGCGTGAGTAAATATAAATCACCATGCAAGGGATTGCATTACTGCCAGGGTTGCGGAATTTGTTCGAAAGAGTCACCGCGGCCCTGGAACGCAAAGGGCTTCAGAAGAAACACGGATGGGTTTTAGTCAGTAAGAGTCTGACACGCCCTTCCGCTCCACCTAGAGCGGAAGAAGTCATTTGATGATTTCCCATCCTTAAAAAAAAAAAGAGATTGTATTAAATATAATTAGCATTAAGGGCTTACCCATTCATCAGAGCCTTGGTAGCCATTTCAGCAGCATACGCAGCATCAGCCAGCGGCTTCACGTCAGCAGACGTGGCGGCGGCTCGCTGCGCCCTGTTCGCTGGCGTGTCCATGTCCAGCGGTCTCCGCTTCCATTCCACCTTGGTCAGCTCTTTCAGGGCGGCCTTCCCTTCTAGCATTGCTGATGCTATTTGTGCCTTGCTTGGGTTGGCGTTCGCCCATTTGGCTGCTGGTCGGGCTATGGATAGACAGGTTTTGTATGAGAAGTCTGCAGCTTAATTTATTTCGTGTACGTTTTATAGCGTATGAAGCAATGGATATGGGGCCCTACTATGAAGTCTTAAAACGATCATGATTCCGTTCTAAGAGGGAGACGGAGCTGTACATAGTGAAAAAGCACTATCCCGTATCGGAATTGGATGGCATTATCACGTCATAGTAGGGCTGCTGGATTTTCTTTCGATTGTGAAAGAATATGCGATTTTATGATTTACCCCAATGGTGTGCAGAGCACAGATTTTTTTATGCTGAAAGAATTTTATGCTCCCGGAGCAAGCTTTAGTTTCTAGTACATTCGATGTAACTGTATACTGTAATATCGTCTTACAATGCTAACAGGACATAATCTAGCTACGCTACTGTTGTTTGGACCTAAGAGGCCATATTAATGCCATTCATTCGATTGTCTAAAGTGCAGAAAGATGTTTTGAGAGGTGTTAAAATAATAATCAAAATGTTTCGAGTTTCAAAAATACATTAGTTTAATGCATTTTTAAAATTATGTTTTTACAAAAGAATTATTATCCTTTTAAAACACAAGTAGACTAAAAGCTTGGAGCATAAAATAATATCTGCGTATTGGATTCTGTTTTCACTGATTATACAAATAGATTCAATTGGTGTTTAATTAACTTGAATTAATTTCGCATAGATAATAGATAACTCTGCATCTGACCCTGATCTTGACGAAGCTGTTACGTCAAGGTTCTATAACAACTTTATATTCTTTGAGTATTTTCAACTTGGAACCATGTAGTTTCGCCAATCACTCCGGTGATTCATAAAAATCGATAATATTTATAGAAAAAATATGTTAAATTTACGCATACAATCTGATTAACATTACAAAGATTATTATTTAAAGGTTCTGATTTCAGGGTTTAGTAAAAAACCGGCAAAGTGCGAGTCGGACTCTCACACAAAGGGCTCCATACTATAAACTGAAAAAAAAACACGTTTCTTGTATGGGAGCCTCTTTAATAACTTTTTTTTTTTAACTTTCGTTATTTGTTGTTAAATCGGCAATAGAAATATACACTCTATGAAAATTTCAACTGTCTTACTATTACGGTTAATGAGACACAGCCCACTGACAGGGAGACGGACGGACGGACAGCGGAGGCTTAGTAATAGGGTTCCATACGTTATCGAGTTCAGAACCCCAAAACTGAACCCCTAAGGAGTGACTTGCAGGAACTATTAATGCCCGACTTGTTTGGAATGCTTATCCAGCTTGGTGTGTTGTGTGTTGACGATAGATTCATAATTAGATATCATAAAAAATACATGTTAATCTTAATATATATATTTCTTGTGTACGTGTGTATGTTTACTGAACTCCTCCTAAACGGCTGGACCGATGTTGATGAAATTTTTTGTGTGTGTTCAAGGGGATTCGGTTTAGATTCACAATTTGATCCGGTAGGTGGCGCTGCAATCGATTTCTATAATTTTTCGTCATACACAAAGCACACGTTCGGACAGGACAACGTCTGTCGGGACCGCTTGTATGGAAATAAAGTTCTACCGGTTTCTAGTGTCGTAAAACAATTAGCAAACATTACAAGTAAGCAATTCTTTTACAATATGGCGTCCGACGTGGTACACTTTAGCAAACAAAAAACCTTATCAACACTCAACATTAATTAAAGGTACATAACAGTTCCACTTTTCAAATTTAAAATATTTAAATTTATTTTGAAATGAGTGTCATAATTATTATCTAAGGTTAGCTCTTAAATAAGTTCCATTTGGACGTCTATGACGTCAATCCATGCACGCACATGCACCGAAATATACCAATAAATTATGAGGAAGTAGTAGATTTGTTCTTGAATTCATGGTCGTTGCTCCTAACGATTAATAGAATATCACGCTTGAATTCACAAAAGGGTTGGACAGAGATGACATTATAGTCCACCCCTGGCTACCCTTACTGTATGTAGCCTACTTACTGCACGCGCATGAGTTTACCCCCTTTTCGCCAGTTAAAATCCCATGTACTCAATCCAGATGAATCTAGACACCTAACAATGAGGGTTTTCTGAAATGAAGTACTTCAGGTGGCAATACAGAAGCGTCAGCCGGTCGATTCTGTAAACACGTCGAAGTGAAGGCTTGGGTGAAGTGATCTCGAGGTGTGCTGCCAATCCATATAATCAAGATCTTCACCCAAGCTTTCGACATGTTTACAGAATCGACCGGCTGGACCTGCAGGTCGATTCTGTAAACATGGAATGACAGCTGACTTCGTGATCACGTGACATCTTGATTGTATGGACTGACAGCTACTTACATAAAGATAACCATAGATTAGGAAACAAATACGAAAATAAGATGTATCAACAAATACAATTATCATTTTTACTGGCCTGAGTTATTTGCGATTTTCATTGACATTCTACACATAATTCGTATTATTACGTCAAAAATGTTCTGATGACGTCAAAGTCTTCAAGAAATTGATCAAGTGCGGAAACTGTCTTAAAAACTTAGAGCTATAAATATAATTTACTTAAGTGCAATTAATGCATTTGGTATTGGTCTATTAGTTTTAAATTACAAACTAATGATTGTAACACAATATTTCTTTGAGATTCTTAGTCGGATAAGGACCAAATGAACAGCGGTAACGGGTAAACTGATCCAAGATAAACATCTCAAGAAAAAAGTCCTCGAAATAATAAAAGGTACCTAGATATTATTAGCTATTGACAAATTCTCTATTAGTGCACATTTTCAGAAAATTTGTTTTTCACACCGGGTAATCGTTTTTCACATACATGTTGACTTTTTCTCAAATTGCTTCATTAAATTTTTTATTTTCCTTTTGAGTTTAATTAATCTGATAAAGCCCTTATTGCCAAAGTTAATAAACAAAAAGAGAGGTCGTCCGTAAGAATTTTTGTCAATTGTGTAGGTAACCAGTTTTTCGGTTGAGAAAAATAATAGTGCATAAGTACAGTCAACAAAGAATAGAATAGAAATACTCTTTATTATGTAGGTACACCATATAAGCAAAGCTATTTGGTATACCTACAGGCAAAAATATTATTTGCCACTGCACTGCCAATATTTATTTCAAATGTGTGCATTACCTATAACTTTTTAAGCTTATGACATTTACGATTGTGGTGTAGAATAATTGTACCAAATAGCTTTGTTTACTGTACATGTAACAGCTTAAATCCACTAACCGCTAAATAGCCATCACTTTAAAAAGCTTCCTTAAGCGAGATTTAAAATCTGAACTTTTAAATCAGTTAAGTATGATATAAAATGAAGATATTCTGCATTAATTTTCACATGATTTGATTTATTTTTGTTAGCTAATTCATTCTCAAAATTACCTACTTATTCAAATTGTTAATCGGTATAGTAGGTAGGGTTTGTGAACGAAATTTCTCTAGTTACATCTAGGCATATTAATAAAAAAATAAAGACTAGCGGTCCTCCGACGCGATGACGCTTGGCCCAAAGAATCGTACCTATATTCAACTAAAAAGGATCAATACATACTATTTTACTTTTTAAAGTGTTTTAGTCGGGAGTGTTTTTAGAAACTTGAATTCCATCACATAGGTACCTATTTGTTACTAGAGACATATTTAGGGTCAGCCGGTTACGATTAAAAGTCGCAGAAATGCCCACTTTTCCCAGAGCATAAAGGAAGTAGGAAGACATATATTGAAAGCTGAAAGGACTTACCTTCCAAAGGCCACTTCAGGTCCATCAGTGGCTGCAAGGCCGGTGGCATCGCCATCAACGTCACATTCCCGGTGTACCCAGGAGGCGGTATCATGCCAGGGAACATCTTCAGCATCGTCAGGTTGTTCCCTGGCAGGGGTAGGGCAGGCTCGTTCGGTTCCGTCGAGTTGTCGTCAAACGGGTCCTGGCTCAAGTTGTACGATATTGTCACCAGTAACGCCACCCCCAGGACCGCGCTAGAGGTTGAAACTGGTATGTGAATGATAGCGCTTTGGAAAATGCAACCCTGTCGTGCTGGCGATAGCGTCGGTGAATGTGTTTTGTTGCAAAAATGCTTGCTGCTGTTGTCGCTAGCGCGGCAGAAATAGCTTTATCTTTTTGACTGAGTGCCCTTGACAATTCAAAAGTGCTTCTAAGTGGTCTATTTGAAATAAATGAATTAGATTTTTTATTTGAGCGTTAAGAAAAATAGCTTCAACAAGCCAGTTCTATTCTGTAGTGCTATTTTGAGCTGGGTTGTTGGAATGCTCTCGAATATTTGTTATTAGCATATTGTTTTTGTTCGTAAGCTCATCAATATTTAAGCGAGAAGTAATTATTAAATAGCGACGCTTTTGTTTCAGTGCCCAACTGCTACAAAGAGCTAATTTTTCACTATTAATCGACGGATCAAGTTTCCTCCGCCTTGCTATTTCATCTTTCATACGCAGTGAATAAACAACATGGTCTGGCTTGCACATAATGCAGCTGAAACTTTTTTGAGCGTCTCCAACGGGAGACGCTCAAAAAAGTTGCATTGCTGTCGAGGTGGGTCGTTACCCACCTCGACAGCAATGCTCATCATCACCCCTATGTGAAACAGGGTCAGTGATTCCATGGGCTTATACTATCAAAACTAACTTCTACTCACATGAGAAACACGCAAATGGCGCACTGCGTGTGGTGTAGTCGCTTCTGGTAGCGGCGCGCCAGGCTCGACTCGAACACATACGTGGGCTGCACCAGCGGCGTGCGTTCGCTGCTTGAAGACGCCTGCATCTTCACCTGGGCACAGAAGCACAACAGTTTTAGACATTGTTCAACTAACATAATTTTCTTACGGCTTCGGAGAGAGGGTCAGGGTAATACTGTGGAGCACAGTAGCCAAAAAACAAATCTCAAAGATAAATGAACCACTTATAGCGGGTCCCGTGACGAAGGTAGAGAGATGAACTTGACTCTTAACGGAAGGACTGGCCCGCATTTGCAGAAAACGGTCATTTTTTCCAAAAGGGAGTGGGAGATAGATAAACAAAAATCTCAGGTGAACATACATTACACATTTTGGTATTGACATTGTGCTTGCAGTCATTTTATCTGTTATTAAATATGTGTTATCTCCTTGCACACTTGCATGCATTTGGATTAAAACGATCTTATCTACGGTCTCCTATTTGAAGAAGGCAGTAGGTATAGAGTGCTATGAATCGTAGTGACTAACGTGCTACGATTCATCGGGCTCCGAAGGCATGTAAGCGACTGTGGCTTCCACGCGTTGGGAGCTCTGTGTTTGGACAAGTCGCGGTAAATGCATAGGATCAAATTCTTTCCACAAAAGGGAAAGATTCATTCATCTTTGTCAACAGCAGAGAGCTCTAGCCTAATGACTTTAGCACACCTTACCTTTTCGTAAAATCCTTTTCTTTAAACAGAGATGTGCGCTCTTAAATGAAGTGCCCTTATCTCTTAACACTTTTATTGTTTTATCAACACCAACCAACAATATTCAGCTCGTCACCATTAAGAATTCACGAAGATAGAGTTCATACACTAACGAACCTTTGAATTCACTGGACGCTACGCGAATTTCACTTTGGATTCGTCTCCGGCGTTTGACACTGTGTGGTCACAAGTAAACTGGTGCACCTAGTGATATCACTTCTACCGAAGAAGTCCCAAACGAATTGTATTTCTCATTTACTTTCTTAATTTTTTACTTTATTTATAGTCGGCAATCAATGTAATGCTAATGACTCATTTATTAACTAACTCATTAGAGTAAAAAATGGATTTCAGTTTTTTGGTGATTAAACTTCTTTTTTAATCAATTGTTAATTACTTTACGTTATATTTTTCTGTACACTTCTATTTGTTACCTATAACTACATAGTTTGTTAGCTAACTGTGCTGTGTAACTACGACATGCATCATTTAGATTGGTTTAATAAACGACTGCTGGCATTTACTCTATAGCATTTTTATATGGTGACGCGTCGCGTTCTTATTTTTATTATTATTTAATAACTGCCTAATTGGTAATAACTATAACGAAAAGAGGAACTGATGAGTCACTTTAAATAGTTACAGTGTCAATGGCAACAGTACCCAGAACACTGACAGCATTGCTGCGTTGAATGGCAATGCTGATTCTTTGGCCTAAGGAAAGCCCAGCTCTCTGGTCACGTGAAAAGTCGACAAGTTTTTTGCTGATGTCCCGAAAGACTCGGTGAGCACTCGGACCCCATGGGCCTAATGTTTCAACCCCAAACGGCTTAAATATATAGCTTCCAATAAGGTTATTATATTTGTGCCGTTTGAGATTTTATGAACCTGCAGCCTCAACGCAGCCCGCCGTGTGATTTTGACCACTAGAGGTCTCAAGAAAAATGCTTATGACGAATGGAGTTCATTGAGTCTATGAGCTAAGCTATATAAAGGTACCACATGTCGGAGGTGTAGAAAATTTTAATGCATTTCTTAGAGGACGTACTGAAACTACAGATACCTACGAGTACCTACCTACCTAAAATAAAACTCAGTCTCTCTTTCCATGCAGAGAGCCATTTAATCGATAGCATTAGACATTGCACTCATGGCGACCTTGTTACACCTTTTTTTTTTTAGTGATGGGAGATCATCAAATGACTTCTTCCGCTCTGGGTGGAGCGAAAGGGTGTGTCTCTTACTGACTAAAACCCATCCATGTTCCATCTAAAGCCCTTTGCGTTCAAGGGCCGCGGTGACTCTTTCGAACAAATTCCGCAACCCAGACAGGCTCAGCCGGGGCTCTAACGGGCCCCGTCTTCAATGCTGACATCTCTCTTTGAGGCGCGCTTGGAACACAACGCGCCATCGACCCACCTTGTTACACCTACGCAATCTAAAGTTTCCATGGTGAGACCCATACCTTTTATATCATAGATTATTTAATTTTAGACGTCATTGGTCGATCTGTTAGAAAAAACTGTCATTCGCAGACGTCTCTGCACTTTCCCTAAGAGTGAGACCTGAAGAGTTCAAACAGAATCGTTTAATGTCACTCCATCAATAAATAGGTTCATATCTTTTTACTAAGTTCTATTAACCTGGGTCAATAGACACAACTTAAAGGTAGTTTATAGTATTACACGTTTCTTGATTGCTGCAGTTAATTGCCTATTCAAAACCGGTTTGTTACACCATATTTTTCCATGGTGCTCTATTATTCGGACCTGTTTTTTCTTTCTACACCGTTGTGCTCCTATTTATTTTGCATAAAATTTATGGTATATAAAAAGTAGCTATGTTCAAGTAGCAATAAGTGACAAAAACAAAAGAAAAATATATATGAAAACTTAAGTTGCATTTTATTATTTGTTGCTAAGTAAATATTTATAATCTACAACAATAACACATTCCAACCCGTCTTAAGAATCTTCTATGGCCTTTTTAACTTAACTATTAATTTCTATGGATCTAATAAAATTGGTTATTTATTGTTAACAGTTTAACCTCGTAATTTTACCTACTAAGGCCCTTAACGTTGTTGTTAACGTTGCTCGGGCATATGGGTGCCCTAACTGCGTGGGTACAAAGTGGATATTGCCTATTGCTTTAAGGTGCCATCATGTCTGAATGGCATAAACAAGGACTCCATGGCTAATCCAAACTCCTTGAGGAGTCACACGTCACAGACGACACTATCCTCCTATTTTGTTGCAAGATTGAAATTACTTATATTATCTATACTACCTCTTGGACTTGGCTAGAAAATGAAAACAAGAAGAACCATCCCAGTTCCTATTTAACCTAATGGAGGTTATTAATTAAGTAAACAATTTGGGTGTAGGTAGTAGATCAATTTTCATGAGATACCTATACTTTTCACTGCCACAGCGTCCGACATCTACACCAGGATATGGTCCGCCATTTTCTTATGCAAGAATAGAGCATTCTTCAGTCCAATAGGTTATCTTCTTAAATTAGAAGTTGCAATATTATTAATTGTTGAGCCGGTTTCAGACCAAGACTTTTTTTGTTTTGGTATCCGGCTGGAAATCCTCATGAATTTTCTCTGTCCTGGGGCGGATGGTGGGGTCTGTCAGACTTCTACTGACTAAAACCAACTCGTGTTCCCTCGCACACTTGCACCGGTGGCTACGGGAGCACTTTTTTTTTTAATTTTTTTTTATTTAATATGGGTTTGCTCTTGACTCTAGTCTAGGTCATAGATGACAGAGACAAAGTCGACGATGGAGCGAGCTTACCCAGAAGAAGCCTGTTCACTCTAATTTTGAAGAGATTAGGGTCGTATGCGTTCGGAAACACAGACGCAGGCAGAGAGTTCCACTCCTTTGCTGTTCGCATTATAAAAGACGTTTGGAAACGTTTAGTGCGAATTGGTGGAATAGCAACAAGGTAGGGATGGTAACTTGCACTTAAGCAATCTTCAATGCAGCCCCCGACTGGTGCCCGCCTTTGCTGGTCAAGCTGGGGGAGAGAGGTGATCAAACCAAGACCTAAGCTAGGTTTAGCTTGCATACCTGAGGTTATGTTTAGGGTGTTCGGTACCCGAAGAGCTACCTACGGAACCCTACAACTAAGCCTCCACTGTTCTCGGCCGACGACTGTATGTTTGTAGTTTAAAATTTACTATGACACACACAAATAACACAAATAGTGGGAAAATCACGTTTCTTGTACTACCCGCTCAAGAAACGTGATTTTTAACCGACTTCAAAAAAGTAGGAGGATCTCAATATTGTATATGTCGCAGCTTATTCAGCCGTTTAATTGGCTGCCTAGCCTTTTCATTGAACTGAGCCGTTTAATCGGCGGCCTAAGTGATATTCCGGCATTTTAATGAACAGCTAGGCAAATGACTTGGTTCTATATCGTTTAATGACTTGCCCAGCCAAGTAGCGGAACATAGGGCACAGCTTAGGGCACCCCGACACGGTTAGGTTCCTTTAAACCCTGCAGACAGAAATAAGTCGTCGTGGAGGTTAGAATGTGGAAATCAATTGTTGTTTGAATTAAATATTTCTTCAATATATTTTCGTCATGTGGTTACCCTATTCTAGGAAAGGCCTAAGACCGTTCATTAAATGTTCTACCAGCACTAAAAAGTGAAAAACAAAAATCTTTTAAACAAAAAAAAATACAATCGACTTCCAAATAAAAACCATTGCAAAGGACAAAAAGTCGTGTACAAGAAGTAAGTAATTAGTTTAGCGGGACTGGCTAGCTACCTTCAGTTAATACTAGAGTTTTGTTAGTCCATAGTATCGATTTTATTGTGAGCCTGCCTACCCAATTGATGAGACTTCGGCGATCCAGATCATTGAACGCGCGCTACGCGAGCTAAGTTGAATTAACTTAGCATAGATAGAGACAGTGCTTAGAACGTGCCAGGTATCTTTATCACCTTGTTTGTTCTGCCATGTTTTGATTATTTACATAGTCAAAGGGCTTGATAAGCAGAAGGACTGATTACAGCCTACGAGTTACCTGCTTAGTTATACATACGAGTAACCAGTTCAAAATACTGTGATAACTGTCGCAATATTTAAATCAGTTAGTGGGTTGAGAAGGTATTTTTTGGCTCCAAGGTTTTGACACTTCTATAGTCTATCGTAGAACTTAATGACGTCTGCGAACGTCGCTTTTTGCTGCGTAGCAGTCCCCTAGCTCTCACAGCGGGGGCTGTCACATAAATTTGCTACTGCGCAGCGGCTCACGAAGTGTTCCAGAGCTAAAAGCTTTGATTTAGGTTGATTTACCTTACACCTCTTGCTTCAATGATATATAAAACCTCATTGGTAGGTACCTACGTACTGTGAGAAACTCTCTTAACCTTTTAAAGCTGTTGGAACTCAGGCCTCCTTGCGTGAGTTCCAGCAATGAAAATGATGAACTGCTAGATCCACGTGGAACGAATATCGTTAAAATAAAAATTTGTTGGCTTTTGAATGGCTTCAATAACATTCAATACACATCACCCCCATGCCTAATTATTACAATGTTACTCGATTGGGTCATACAAGAATACCATGACCATTCCAGTTTTTCAAGACATTCAACCTCTTGGATTAGAGACCTACTTCATTGCAGGCGAGACAACAAATAGCACTTTAATGGTATCAACGCTTTAATTGGTCTGGATCGCCGAAGTCTCATCGATTGGGTAGGCAGGCCCTGAATAAAATCGATACTATGGACGAAAAGGTTCTAGTATTTTTAAAGAGGTAGTAGCTAAGTAACTAGTCCCGCTAAAAATGAATTACTTACGTAAATAAATATCATTTCTACGATTTTTACTGGTGCAAAAATTCCGTCAAGTTTTTCAAGGTTAGGTACTTGAGTTCCGAGGCAACTAGATGTAGCAAAAAACACATAGGTACCTAACTCATTGAAAATCTCTGTGAAAACACAATAATTATATCAATTTATCATCGTTTATTAACTTTCCACGCGGAAAATTTTCAACATTTTCAATGATTTCAATAAAATATTTTAAATACCATGCAGCTGAGCAGGCTGTGGATTTGCGGAATGATATGGACACATCAGAAACTCTGACAAAACTCTTAATTTTGTAGATTGTTGTGAGCGATCATGAAAAATATTTTTTAACGAGATTTTTGAAAGCAGGTAAGTAATTAAATAGCAAACTCGCAAAAGGCCAAAACAATTTTTTTAAGTCCTAGAAAACTTACTTGTATATATTATTCCTCTTCTAAAAAAAATACACAACTTCACTCAATGACTTCACTGCATTATTTCAATAAATTGTCTAAAAACAGTATGCATTACGCAGCACTATAATAACTAAACAATAGTTTGAAAATGGAACTAACTCTTTTTTTTCTTCAAATAACCGCGCGCACCGGCTTGCATCCGCGCAGCCAACAGTATTGCCTATCACTAAGTAATGAAGAGCCTTTGTAAAACCCGGCTGATGTTAATTAACGCTATCAATTTGATCTGCGGCATTGAAGGTACGGCTTTTCAATCTAGCCGGGTTTTAGGGCCCTTTTATAACGTGTTTTGTAAGTGGGCATAATATTATGAAATATGAGTAACATCCCAAATATTTCGTATCGTAGTTATTTAGTTGAGGATTAATTGGAAAAATAATTAGTTTTTGATGATGGTTTTAAAGTAGGTAGGTACCTAGATAATAAGTAAATGTGCGAATGTGAATTATTAACTTATTATCTAATAAATGACAAATGAATAAATTTCCAGCTTTTTATTTTTCATGAAGCTTATTCTGAAATTAAATTTTGACACGTAGAGTATCTAAGTGAGCTTGATGCTCAATGGCACGATGCAATGTGATAATCAGACTGACATTTAGAATTTATGACTTTAATAACAATTTCCATATCTACTTTTATCTGTTCATAGCTTAGATACATTGTTTTATATTTAGATCCCACCACAAAGAATGATCTAACCTTTAAAAATCCAAAAATAACTTATTTTGATATGATCTGTTATGTATGATGGATGATGCACACTTATTAGAGGCATTTAATTTTTATTTTTGGGCATTGTTTTTTCGGATCAATAATTAACACATTAGGTACATAATATCATTCTGTTATTCTGTTTTTCATTGAAGGGGCAGGCAGGGATGTACCCACCTACCTACCTATAGTGTCTAGCTCCATTTCACCAGTTCTATCAATGTCTCTCCCTGAAAAAATGAATAAAAAATACAATAAATAATGAATTCAATGTGTCTCCATCAATCCTCAAAAAACTTCAGCTTTTTTATAACTTCCTGTTATAAAAAAGAAAACAATATTCCTTCAGGTGATTCATCACCTGAAGGAATATTTTTTTAGATACCCAGTACCATATGTAGTTCCACGTCCACGTAAACTTCATAGATCTATTGTGCGTAATTTGTTTGCTGAAATCAGTTTTAGCTAATGTTAACTAGCTGTCGGCTGTCCCCTTGTTTTTGGTAGGCAAGTGCGTTGCCAGGATTTACTGAAGGGAGGCGCAGGCGAAGAAAAATGAAGAATATAAGTAGATACCTACATGCTGTACAAGCAGTGGGTCAGGCTTCGTAAAATATGAAAAACAAATACTTACAGCCGCTGTATTTTACAAGGATAGTAAGATTAGTAAGTCGGCTTCGGCCAAAATATTCGTACCTACCTATATTAAACTAAATGGATTAAAACATATTATTTTTTTACTTTTTAGAGTTTTTTCTTGTCAGGGGTTGTTTAATTTTTTTTTAAATATAGGTACCAGTCACATAATTATAATACTTAATCAAATCAGGCTTTTCGTAAGCAAAACGCTGTTCCGTAAGCAAAGAGCAAGTTAGTACTTGGTAAAAACTATACTAGTGCATAGTTTTTTTTATTATAATCTATAATATCTCCGTGCCGTACCGAGAAATTGTGGACTGACATAAACTGGCGAACAATCAGCACTCTGGTCCACAATTTATTTGTTTTGGTGTGATAGTTAAATAGGAAACTTGGCCCTTCATTGGTCTTTGTAGGTGTGAGCTCATATCTGAACAGATCAATGAGAGCATTGTTTCCAGTTTTACTATGACACGAAAACGGATAAATTGTAGACTTGTACTCTCATATTATAGACTATCAAATTTTGATGCGTAAAAACGTGTTCCAAATGTTCAGTTGACAATTTATCGAGAGTTTACAATCTCTCAAGTTATTTTATAATCTTACGGAGTTTGCCATTTTCCAGTGACATACATATCTATATTTGCTACTGTCTTTTCCCGCGTCTTCGCCCGTAGGTTTACCTACCCATAGTACCTACCTAATATCTGGTGAAAGCCTACCTACCTTACTTATAGGTAGGTACCTAAATGATTTATTTTTAATAAAATAAGTCAAATGATCTAGCTTAGGTAGGTAAACCTAATAAACAGGAACAACAACACTTTGGTTTTTGATGTAACAATAAGTATTACAATATTGAAAGAAAAAGCTGACCTAATGAGATGAAATGGGTTACGAAATAACAACTTGCTACAGTTGACTATACCGGTTAACGGTTGGAATATTTTAACGATGATCGTTAGCTAGCTGGAAGGCGAAAAAACTTAATGTTCGTTGAACTTAGTGAAGGTCGTTGATATTAATACTGTTTTTTTAACCGACTTTTGTTTTTTTGAGGTTTTTGTCTTTTTATTTAGCTAGGTCATCTATTTAATATGTTAATTATGTTCAGTAAAGATCCGCAAGGTTGTTACGTTTAACATGAAAGGCCATGAAAGCATTAAGCATTTGTTGATGTACGATTATGTGAGGTCTATGACAGAATTCGACAACAGTTGTGCAGATTTTTAGTGACTTTTTTACTGACCATACAAGAGATGACACATTGAAATGGGCTTCTTCCTCGTTACTTAGTAAGACAGTACCTATCTTATTCAAATTTGGCTGTTCCAAAGCTTGGTTACTTCCTTGAATTACTACGCTAGGATGAAAAGAAAACAACAAAAAAAATGGTAAAAAATATTCTCTCTTCAAGTCTGTTCACAGCCACATAACTTTATGTATAACGGAACGCAGCTCACGTCGTGGCAAGGAACGTCACTTTGACTTTGACATTTAAAAGTGAGAGTGTAATAGCCCGTCGTGCCGTGACTCGATTTTGTACTGATTTTGTGAAAAAATAAGTGAAAATGTCTACCGTCGAAGAGTTGCAGAAGAAAGTGAAAGAGCTGGAGGCCAAGCTTGCCGCCGCTCAGGGAAATGTGGGCCCTGTACGCCAGAAAATCGATGTCATGTCGTCCGAAGTTGTCGATTCTAATCCTTACAGGTATTTTACGATGTCCCTCTGAGAGACCTACAAAATCTAGCGTTTTTCGACACATTTAAACTAGAATACTATATCTTTTGAATAATTTTTCTAATGGAATCGTTATAAATTGAGAAAAACAAAGAGAAAATGAACGCAATATGTTGCCGTCACCAAATTGTTTTAGAAATCTACGTCTTGAATGAGATTCTTTTAACACTAAATATTTTATATTATATCTCTACCTATAAGCAACTGGTCAATTTAAATAAGACTGGACAATTTCAAGTACCAGCATAAAACAAGTAGCCTTGTTTTCATGTGCTTGAAATAATTGTATAAACAATACAATCTTGCAGTCGTTTAATGGCGTTGAAGAGGATGGGCATCGTGGACAACTATGAGAAGATCCGGGAGATGTCTGTTGCTGTAGTGGGTGTTGGAGGAGTGGGCAGTGTTACCGCTGAAATGCTCACCCGGTGTGGGATCGGAAAGGTAAGACTTCACATAAAATGCCAAGACAACAAAATACTTGGAACAATATCTGTCGGCATGGTTGGTGTGGTGGTTGAGCAATTGGCTGCAGCGCTGTGTGTCGCTAGTTTGATTCCCGCACGGAACAAGTATTTGTATGACCTACAGAGTTGTTCTGAGGCCGTTTGTGTTAATGAGTTTATATGTTTGTAAACACACCCACGATACAGGAGAAATTCCTAGTGTGGGGCAAGGTTTAAAAAAAAATATATATCAGAGACTGATCCTGGCTAACAAAACCAGCATATTTCTTCTCAGGAGTACAAAAGCTTCCAAATACATTGAATATTAAGTTAAAAATTATTCTAATTTACTGTGACAGAACTGATAAACAAGTTTTTTCATGTAAAGTCATTCCTTTTGTGTTTAGTGGCCATGCTTGCATATTGTGTGAGTGTCACATAATCAGTGATCGGATAATCGGGCGGTTATATATCTAAACTTCTTCCCGTGAAAGAATAATATGGACATTCCTTTCTGAATAAATAAGTAATACCGGGTTTCCAGGATTGAGCAATTTTGTAAAAACAACTATAACAAACTTAATGAAATTACAGCAGTGGTTATTTTGATTTAGTATCCTTATTTTCTCCAAAACAAATGGAATACCTATAAAAAATTAAGCAACGCTTGCCGAGGTTGGTCTGTGGATGAGTGACCATCTTAACATACCGAAACTCCTCCGTGCCTCGGAAAGCACGTTAAGCCGTTGGTCCCGGCTGTCATTTGTAGATCTTTGGCAGTTGTTATGGATAGTCAGAAACCAGAAAGTCTGACACCAGTCTAACCAATGAGTACCGTGTTACCCAGTTAATGGGTTGTGGAGGTCTGGTAGGCAGCCGCTCCACGTAAAATACTAGTATTCAGCTGAATCTGGTTTGACTGGAAGCCAACCCCAATATAATTGGGAAAAGGCTAGGCAGATGATGATGTAACTTCTAAATGCCTGAACCGACTTAAAAGCATGTCCGTATTTTACTTTCGTGGGAACAAAAGTGAGGTTTAGGTAGCTATTTGCAAACTGAATAAAATCAACAATGTGTTCCTTTTCCAGTTGATCCTCTTCGACTATGACAAGGTGGAGCTGGCCAACATGAACCGCCTGTTCTTCCAGCCGCACCAGGCCGGGCTCAGCAAGGTGGACGCAGCGGCCGCCACGCTCCAGAACATCAACCCAGATGTCTCCATTGATGCGTACAACTATAATATTACCACTGTTGATAACTTTCAGCACTTTTGTGATACTATTAGGTAAGCCATAGAGTTAGTATTACTATGTGCAATTCTGCCAGGATGGCGGAATTTGTTCGAAAGAGTCACCGCGGCCCGAACGCAAAGGGCTTTAGAAGGAACACGGATGGGTTTTAGTCAGTAAGAGTCTAACACGCCCTTCCGCTCCACCCAGAGCGGAAGAAGTCATTTGATGATTGCCCATACATAAAAAAAAAAAAGTATGTGCAATTGGAAATGATTTTGTGCCTTTGTGATATAAAGCAGCTTTACAATTCTTGTTAATTAAGCTAGATTATCTGTGGCTTGGTATTATAAATAAAATACTCGGAATTAAATTAAAAATTAAAAAAAAAACTTTAAGTAATTGACTAAGTATATAGTGATTACGAGGGTTGTTGAAAATGACACACGGCTTATAGAGAGAGAATAACTGTATAATTTAGCAGATAAAGAAAGGGATGCAACGCGTATTTTGTAGCCGAGCGAGCGCGATTGTCCGCTGGGTCGGCCGGTGGCGGAATACTGCGCGCAGGCGCGCCGGCCGGCACCGCCCGGNTTGTCCGCTGGGTCGGCCGGTGGCGGAATACTGCGCGCAGGCGCGCCGGCCGGCACCGCCCGGCGCAGGCGCGCGACGGTGCGTTAACATATAGAACTGCTAAAAGTGATCTGGGGCCCTATATACTATGAAGTCATAAAACGATCGTGATTCCGTTCTAAGAGAGAGACGGAGCTATACATAGCGAATAGCACTATCCCTTTTACATCATCGGAATTGGATGGCATTAGCACGTCATAGTAGTACCTGTATTAAAGTTGAAGTTAAAAGTCAATATAAAATCATAAAAGTGCAATCATAATTAAAATCAGATAGAAAAAGATCAATAAAATTCTAAAATTTATAGACCATTCACATTAAATAAACAAACAAATGTTTGTTTGATAAATTAACGATTTGATTGAGTAAATATTGTCCAACATAAGATTTTATCAAACCACTATCTCTTGTTTTCAGAACTGGCAGCTTGACAGGTGGCCCAGTGGACCTAATCCTCAGCTGCGTGGACAACTTCGAGGCGCGCATGGCCATCAACACGGCCTGCAACGAGCTCAACCAGAAGTGGTTCGAGTCTGGAGTCAGTGAGAATGCCGTGTCTGGGCACATACAGTTCATCGTACCCGGAGAGACGGCTTGTTTTGCTGTAAGTTGAATCTATACTAATAAAATGAAGCTGAAGAATTTGTTTGTTTGTTTGAGCGTCTCTGGAACTACCTTCGACTGTGAATTGATTAAAGTGGAAGTTAAGTTAGTTAAGTTTAACCCTATACAAAATCTTAAAACATTGAATGGAGTCTCCATTCAATGTTTTAAGATTTTGTGATTATTATTTATTATTCGGTATTTGAAAGGCAGATTAAAAAAAAAACGTTGAATCTTCTACTTTCATTGATGTCTCTTTTTAACCATTTCAGTGTGCACCACCACTAGTGGTTGCTTCGAAAATCGACGAGAGGACACTGAAGAGAGAAGGAGTGTGCGCAGCCAGTCTGCCCACAACCATGGGGATTGTTGCCGGATTCTTAGGTTGGTTATGTTGCTTTATATTTACACCAAATTGGACCTTATCACAAGGGAGGAGGACTGAATTTTAAAGGTTTTATTTTTTTACAGTGCAAAACACATTAAAATACTTGCTCGAGTTTGGACAAGTCAGCCATTACTTAGGATATAGTGCATTAACGGATTTCTTCCCCATGATGGCGTTGAAGGTAAGCGTATTTTCAAGAATTGACTCCTTTAATCCTCAAAAGATTATTTTGCCAACGATTGATCGTATCGCGGGTAAATTAGGATAAAGTTAGCATAAATAAATAAATAAAATAAACAAAAGCGTGTGGATTGACACAAGTAACCCTAAAAACTTAAAACCTAACGTGGAGGCCTATGCCATGGGTGAAGTCAGGCTGTGGATGATTTTTTATATTAATTTTAATAGCCTAAGGTTCACTTGCACAAACCAGTGTTATCTTTTAACCCCGAGTAAGTTGTAACC
>NDFZ01004476.1:0-94121 GCA_002192655.3 Mamestra configurata
AAAAAAAAAAAAAAAAAAAAAAAAAAAGGTCATTAACAGGCGAAAACGTTTAACATTCGCTGACAGACAACAAAAAATGTAGAAGAATGAAATTAAAGATTTTTGGAAATTAATTACGGAGTTTTAAATTTATGTAAAAGGTTTTGAAAGCCTGTATGAAAAACGGAACCCATCTCGGATCATTCGTGTGTCACAACAATATGCTTGTCCACCTGTCACAGGCTGCTACGAATCTAATGCACCTATTTAGTTGAAAAAGTAAATTAAGACATTTTGATTATTTACACATTTTGTTTAGTCACATTTAAAAGCCTAGAAAGTCATAAAATGCCAATTAAATTATCGCTTAATCGTCAGTTAACCATAACTGTTTTGAAGTGCATAATAAAATCTACGTAAATGGTCCAAAACAATGTTCTTCTGCAAAATTGGACACCCGCAGCACTTCGTTATGAGACCCCCTATTTTCTATGCACCCTAACGATTGGGACTGTCACTAATTGATGGTTCCCTCTTCTGCCATCGTTCTTATTAATTATTTAAGTCGTTAAATGCCTTTTCCTGTATAAAAGTATTTTTCGAATAAATCGTTTAGGTTGCCGCTGAAAAAATTATGTAAGTACCTAGTGGTGACGAAAAAATTTTGTCGTTCACATGTTTTGCTTACGTCTTTTGTAAGTGTAGTATCTGCTAATTGTTTAGCAACTGCGCTAGTGAAGTTCCTTATCATCATCATCATTTCTTTCAGTCGAAAGCCGTCCATTGCTGAACAAAGGCATTCCGCAAGTATCGCCACATCGATGGGTCCTGTGCGTTTCGCATTCAGTGGATTCCCGCAGCTTTTGCAAGGCCACATTCTAAACCACGGTATAAATATCATTGAATTGATCACAACTACAGCTGAACCAAGGTTTTTAGATACCGTTTCAGAGGTTCCGTCTTCAAATGATTCCCTTGACCTTCACCAAGTCAAACGTCCATCGAATACCAAGAAAATAAAACGATTTCTCTACGTTATTTCACATACTTATATTGGTACTTTGTAATCGTAAAATTATATAACGTACATAGGATTCAACGAAATGATTAACTAAGGTACAAAGTTGCAATCACATAAAAACGCCATTTAGAGCTCAATTCTACGAACTTTATCTTAGGAAATGTGGTCTTCGATTGTTATATTGTATTTATAATCAAATTGTACTGGTAACCCAGTATTTAAAGCGTTAGAAAATATGCACGATGAATGTTTATGTACTGCTACGATTTCTCGTAGCTGGACTACGACAGATGATGATTTTTGAAGCTTATACAAAAAAATCAGCTGTTCATTTTGTTTAGTTATACAAACTATGTATGCGATATATGTTTTTTGCGTGATTTCAGGGTAGTAAAATTTCCCATAGAAAAAAATGTACATAATGATGAATACCCCTTTTCAGGTTTTGCGTTATCTGTTATGTAGGTAGGACAGTGTTTCAATAGATATGTAATTTTTCTATTAGTATACAAATCGCCTCCGAAGTCAACAACATTTTATTCAAATCTCAACTATGAATGCTCTGAAGAGTTTCGTTTCATCAAAGCCAATTAAAATATTAGTGAAAAAACAACTGGTCTCGATATCTCGCATAAGCAAAACTTCTCTATCCGATCAGACATGAGCACCCCAAAGGGCGCCATATCAAGTGTGTTATATTGAATATATTCATATTCTTGAAGGAAAAGCGCAATAAAGTATGAAGATATTAATAATAACATGAAGCAACTATATTTTCTGTTAGTTCGATATCCGATAACAATTAAATGGTATAGTTACTACTGGCAGTTTATCTAGATGATAGTTCTGATTCTATAGTTGTGATAAAAGATAAGTATGAAGACGTGAAAGTAGGTGAGCATTGGCTTTGAGTGGGAAAAGCGCTTTGCAAAATGTGACGCGATGACGCGTGTCGTTAAAATTGCTTTAAAGTGAGAAATCAGAAAAGATTTCTCAGGTGGTCAATTTTATTGTGTAGGTTACAGTAGTATATTTATTGTTCTGACGGGCACGTTTTGTACGCTATCTCACTTGTGGATAGGGTGATATGCTCGACGATGGAGCGTGCTTCCTTAGAAGTAACCTATTAACTCTTGACTAAAAGACTTGTTGTTTAAGTTGCGTGGGTATGTAGGTGCTTGCAGTTAGTGGAGGCCTTAGAGAGTGGCAAACGGGGCATTCGCCCGAAGCCTCGCTCTTGCAGGGGGTGAAACTTAACTGAAAACCGATAAAGTTTTACACTTCACACATCGGTTTTCAGTTCTAGCTATACTTTCAGTTGTAAATGACGCAGCTCATTCTCGCAAGTATAGCTTGTTGTGAAAATAGCTAATGGCAGATAATGAATGTATTTCTGTATAAATGGAAAAAGAGAACCTAAAAAGATTTATTAACTCCAGTTTATGTTTGGATACTAAGCAAATATCACATAAATTTTTTTAAAAAGCGGGGTGCAGTCTAACTTTTTTTCCCAACGAGCTGAATATGCTCAAGATCACCCTGTCTCTTTTCATAGCTTTTGCATTTCTTCTCATGTCTATCTCAGAAACTACCTCTACTTTCGATCTGCTGCCCAGGGCCTCGCAAGCATAAAGGCCGCCACTGCTTGTAGTACTATAAGTCTGAACAAACGTGGTTATGGATGCCTTTTCTGTTAGAGAAGACGTCTTTGCCCCGCACTGAGACACGAACCGGCTGATACCTATTATTATATCAAAACTAACAGCATCTACCAGTTAACACAAAAATCTTACCTCTCTAAACGTATTGTTATCTCATACAAAAATGCTAATTGTCGGAATACGCGGGTTAATAACATTGTCAAACAATAATTACATTACGTTATCTGTATTTGTCATCTCGTCAAAATACTTGCTAATAAAATATTAAGTCACTGAGTTGACATCTTCTGGATCATATTCATTATCTTTTATTTGTCTTTGCATGGGTTTCATTTGTTGATGAATAATTGGTTAAAATTATAGTTCTCTTAAGAATTGCATCTACATGTATACGAATACGACTAATCTCAATCAAATAAAAAGAGTGAGAAAGGAAATAGGGTCTACCTTCAATAAAACATATCCAAATATCTACTAAAACAGTTGCAAAGCTAAATTGTCGGTAAATTCAAGAGCAATTCCAAAAGTTGGCCTATGTAGAAACGACACCCCTCTTTTCTAAAGTCTCCATAACTTGTATTCCCCACATTTCCACACGTCTAGACACCAGATAATTTGTATGCAGAACCTAAAATATAGCTAAGATATACTGTGTGGTCTACCACACATTGCCAAGCTATATTGGGTCAATAGCCGAAAATATTGCCTGGCTATGCCTTAAGAAAATGTTTCTGGCAAACATTAAATCTTGCAAGATATGACACACGCATTTACAAGATTTGCATGAAAATAGAGATAAGTTTATCATTCTTTTGACATCTTAGACGGGTAGATGTACCTATTAAAATAAACCTGTACTATCATTGAATGGAGGTGCCAATAGGTACATGAACAATATACCTAACAGTACCTACCTTGTCACGGGTGGTCTCGCCAATGGAGTGACAATGTGTCAATTCAAAATTTTCCATACATGTTTGTTTGTTGTGTTTTGTGTGGGTGTCATGCCCTTAAGTGAAGGTGAAGCTCGTCAAAGATTAAAGTTCGTGATTTTTGTTTTGATACATTGTGCCTACTTGTGATCATGAAACTGACATGTCTGAGAGTAAAGTTCATGTGAAATTAAAGAACCATACGGTAAACACGGAAGCCTTTTTTATGTTTAATGGATTGACAGACATGCGTTAAAACAGAAACGTTGTTGTGTATGCTATGAAGATTCGTCATAATACTTAGTTATGTAATCAATTTGATCTAAATTTCTCAAGGTTACAAGCTGATGAAAACATTGTCTCTTTAATCTATGCCATAAAGATAAGTCTGCACTATTTGACGAAGAAATTGTACTTTGCTGTAGGTTAACTAAAACATACCTACATAAAAAAAGATTCCGACAAATTGAGAACCTCCATCTTTTTTTGGAGTCAGTTAGCAACAAAACCATTACCTACATGATTTTTTGGGAAAAGTCGTGATTGTGTTTTCTTGGATTAGGTACACCATTATGGTCTTTAGATAATTTTACTTTCCTTGGGCCGATTTTGTCCTTAAGCCGTATTTGACGATTGACAGATTCAGTCCTTAAGCCGTTCTGCTGTACTATAACTTACCAGTTCCATCATGATTCCGTTGTGAGAGAAGAAAGAAGGAGCTATACAGGGCGACTAGATCTATCCCTTTTTGACAAAAGATGGCTATGACATCTAAGTAGGCAGACTTTTGGTCTTTACTGGTAGCAAAATTTCCGTCAAAAAAACTGTTAAGGAAGAAAATATCATCAACTATATACGTAAGCCCTAAGCTTAACTAACGCATGTGTTGCGGTTTCCATTTGAGATCTATATGTAATCGCCGTGGCGTGCGGTCGACTGCGCCATCCCAATAATCATATCTCGTACGTTTGATACGGCGAACCTTGAAGTGCTGGCAGTGCGGCAGATAAATGACGCGTTGTTGCGACTTTACGTCTGAGATTACTTGGCTTAGTTCTTTGTGTACTAGTGCTGGTCTTCCTGGTTATTGTTGATTGGAGTTCAGGTTCATTGCTGTCATGGCGTTAGATCTACGTCATCTATATTGTCCTAGTACTGTTTTCGATGTCTGTTTTGTGGTTTTGGTTAAGGTTTTCTTGTTTGGTTTCTACTTTAGTTGTTAACCAGCTTTTGCCCACGACTTCGTTGGCGCATATCCCGTTTTTTTCCATTCCCAAATTTTATATACTTAAAGAATTTTCCTTATCCGACTGGTAGTTCCAGAGATAAGCGCGTTCAAACAAACAAACAAACAAACTCTTCAGCTTTATTATTAGTACCTATATAGATTATGTACATTTACCTACCTGAACTTTTTCCAGAGTCCGCTTTGAAATTTTTTGTCCACGTGAAGCGGTAAATTTAAAACCTTTTTCTCATATTATTACTACTGTTTGCCAGCACGTGTTAGCATTTGCTGACCAAATGGATGTGCTTTTTGCAGTAGCCCGTTTGTTTGGCAGCAAATTCCATTTGCATCACGTGCGTTTCTCGATCTAAATGAATTCAAGAGGATCAATGGAATGATCATATTTGCATTGCATAAGCCACGGCGCCTAAATTGACTTTGATATCGACTTCTACCTATCCATTAATGAGTAGGTACCACAATGTTTATGTGTTTAATATTCTTAAGTAATCATGACTCAATTAGAACGTGTTAATGAATTAAATAGTTGATGACACAATTCCTTAATATCCGCGGAATGTTCACATGGCTGTTTACTTTCCATATTTGCATTATAATTAAAAAATAAAAATCGGACACGTTGCGTACGATCGTGTTAAGACGTTGGACGTGAGGATGCATTAATTAGCTGTTAGCTAATGTTTTCAACGAAATGTTTGTGACGATGGGAAAACGGTGGATAACACGGAAAACTCCGTGGATTGACCTCGATATACTTATATTTGGTATGTGTTCACGTGTTCTTACTTAGCGATTTGGGTGTGAGTTTAAGTGCGTTGCTATGGGCACGTCTGGCGCCGAAACTGGAGATGAGGAGGTGCTTTCAAGTCGTAGTTGTGTACCGAATGAAGTATATGTAACAAACAGATTTCATTGACCGTATATAGACATGAAGAATGGAGTAAAGGTGGCTCTATAATGTTTCACCATTTCATTTGTGTGGGTAAATATTTATTCTAACTCAGAAACACTGGTTCCTGAGTCCTCAGCAACAGTATGCTGAGGAAATCTGTCCTAACTTTTGGCAGAAACTATACGAAAATGATAGAAACACAGCTGCATTTTATTCAAAGAGAATGCGGCATAAGGTAATGATGGTTTTATACTACCCCATAAAAGCTGTCAACAAGAAGCCCACATCGCAATACCAAAGCCAGAAGTCAAAAGTCAGAAGGCAAAGTCTCAATTGACTTGTCACGTGCCCAGAAAGTTAATAACCCGGTTCAAACACACATACAGGTTCAAATTAAAATGTTAGTACTCCACAGCGAAAAACATCTTGACCTGGTTGTGTTAATTGAAAATTCAACGACTTTATTCAGTATGCAAGGGCCATCTGATCTGGCGAACTTTAGCTCATAATCGTAAAACGTGGGTATTTCTTCTTAGGTAATTGAATTCATCGGTATTTTAATTACTGTTTTCAATTGATTTTTGATATATTGTTTATTTGTTGGGGTTTTATTGATTACTTCTGCGGCTGTCCCGCGGCTTTGCTCCTGTGACCTGTGACAAAAACAGCGTATTTTTCAGTGACAAATATTTATTTATATATTTATTTATTTAACAGTTTATGTACACACATTTAACAAATAAATAAGAAGAAGGGAACAGAAAAATAGGTACAAGTAGGTAGTAGGTAGTAAGTAGTGAAGGAATATAATCCAAATCAGAGAAGTATTTTCAATGATTAACTCTTACATCCAAACTTGCAAAGTTTACCTGTTTATGACATTACTAGTTTTTGCCCGGGACTTCGTATGCGCTTATCCCGTTATTTCCAATGGGAACGCCCGAAGGAATTTTGGAAAATCCTCTCTAAGTGCTCACTTACGGAGTGTAGGGGAGACAACCAGTAGTTTCGGCTGTGCGTTGTCTGGCAGTCACTCAGTCACTCACTCCACTCACTCAGTCAGTAACGGAAGAGTTTTACATATATTGATTTTGTTTGTTTGTATTGGGACAAGCCTACAAGTCCACCACACTTTAACTAACTACTGCAACTAGAAAAGCGCTGAGTCAATGAAGCTCGACGAGTTCCTGAGAAACGATTTTAGTGCAAATTAGATAATTACTTGCTTATCTATTTTTTCAGTCCGAAAGAACATTTTTGTCTCTGTAATTTTATACATCACTCTATCCCACCACACACGAAATTTAAGCTATAGCGATAATGCCTTTTCTTAAAGAGACAACTCACTAGTTCACCATTAGAGCATTTCAGTTCAGTCAAGAAAATGTAACCACAATTTAAGTTATAAACATCCAAACCCACATGTTAACGTTAACGAACTTTAAGACAAATATGTGTAAAAAGTGCTAATGTAGCAATTGGAGGGTACTTCACGTTTATATTGTCTTAACCTTAAAACCTTGGTGTTGCCTTGCTCGCGGGTCTGACCTGACTGACTGTTGACTTTGACTCTCTCATAAAACGTCATTGTCAACATCATTTCTATAATGAAGTTTTTATCCCTAAACACAGGTTTTTTTCAGAGAATCGAAGAGGAAGGATTTCTTTACAAAATAGCATGAAATATGTTTCTTTTCCTCTCTGCAAATGTTTAAGCTCGAAAGGTTAGCCAAAGTTTACTGGGCCGTGTGGATAATAGCAGGCCACTCCTCAAGGTCCCAAAGAGAAGAGGTCTGGGTCTCAGCAGTGGAAAAAATGAAGGCAGAATTAATTGGCTATCAGCTTTAATTGGATAACTATTATAACTTACCATAAGTATAATAAGTATCAATTTACTTATAAGTAAGTGCCTAAACGCCCTGTAAGTAAGTACAGTCAACAAAGCTATTTGGTATGTAGGCAGCTAACTTGCAACTACTTTTAAACAATGTTGTAAGTGTGCTGAGTAGACAATTATTAAGAGTGTGGTGTACAATAATTATTGTACACCAGACTCTTAAGTATGTCTAAATATTGGCAGTTCAGTGGATAAATTAATATTTTTGCCTGTATGCCAAATAGCTTTATTGACTGTACCTTAACGTACCTACGTATCTTATAAAATATGTATTAAAACCGTAAAGTAATCGTCTTTCTGACTCATTCAGCGTTTCAACAAGTACGTCGGTACCTACTATTGAACTAAAGTTAACATTTTATTGTACAATTTATTTCCAATAAGTTACATTAAATTGCACATGTTTAGTTATTAGTAAGAACTAACGTTGTCAATAAATAGTAATTCTATACATTGGTTTGCCATTAGTACAAGAATGGGTTTACATGTAATCGTTTCATAGTAATCACAATGAAATAAATGTTTAATTATGATTATGTACTTCATAATTGACAATAAATAACGAATATTATAATTAAGTATGTAATATTACCTTACAAGCGGATCTGATGTCAGCTTTATATTTTCTTGAGTATGAGCTCCAACAACCCTTAATCATAATTTACGCCGAAAGACGTCCACTGCTAAACATAGGCCAACCCCAAATGTACACAATTACACATCTTACCGGTCCTGTGCGTCTGGCGTTCATCACAAAATGGTCCTTGTCTTGTAAGGTCTTGCAAGGCTTTCCAACTCCTTAGATTTTCTTATATACTTACCTTATAGTGGCGACCATTAGATTAGATCATTTAAAATAAGAAATAACATCATTGATGAGAGAAGAACTAAAGCGTTAATGGGTTGTGGAGGTCTGGTAGGCAGCCTCTCCACGTAAAATACACGTATTCAGCTGAATCCGGTTTGACTGGAAGCCGACCCCTATATAGATGGGAAAAGGCTAGGCCGATGACGATGAGTTAACATAGTTATGAACTGTACACTGTACAGCCTTGGCCAAAAGTATTAGGCTCCTTAAAATTTCTGACTTACAGTGTTTCATAAAATAAAACAAGGCAAAAATAATTTGAAGCAGGGACCATACTTAGGTTATTAAAAACTGCTGAAACCGTATCAGATACATTCCTCATATTTCATGAAAATAAAAGAAGAAAATATTCAAAGAGCACAGCCGTTAATTTAACGCATAATAGAAAACACTACTAATTTATAAATCAAATTTGAAATGACTGACAAACCGCGACTCGCTGCCATTCTGTGCCTAAGGACCATTTTGTCCCTCTTAGCCTTAAAACATCGACTTTAGGGTAAGGTCAGGCGCATCGTTTATGGCGTATCTATTTGCACAGTGGTCTTGCTACAATGCGCAGGCATCTCGACAGCAAATAAACGTCAGCGCTGAACATTAAAATACATGGGATTTGACTTAGCACATTATCCGCGGAATGTGATCAAACAAAAAATGTTTGAGGTTTAAATGTGACTTCGCGTGTCTGATTTTGAGATAAAATTAATCAATTTTTCAAGTTATCGGGGACTTTTTTGGTCAATAAAATAAACAGTAGTTGTTTTTTTTAAGATTATGACTGGCCTGAATATTTTCCTTAATTTATTAAGTTTGTTTAATTTTTCAAGTTATCCGACGCAAGAAAAACAACTTCAAATGTCTCAAGAGTTTTTTTTAGTTAATGTTACTTATCCGAAAACATGCAGTTGACCGTGGTTTTAAGATTATCAAAACAACTTGAAAATTAGACGTAAAAACGCACTGAGATCAACACGACCTAACATGATTATAAAGGCCATATTTAAAGGCTGAAAAAACATGTTGATTTTCCAAATTTGTTAGTCACATTCTCACTCTAATAAAACTTAAAAATGCAAAGGAATCAAATGTAAGTAAAATGTTCCGTAGCTTTTTAAAACTGATTTTAAATACGTATAACTACCACCAATAACAACGCGCCAGCAGCGTGATGGAATATAGCTCACTCCCTTTCGTATAGAGATATTTTTCCCAGCAGTGGGAACAAACTATTAGGATAGAATAAAGTATAGACGTTATAATTTCGAATTCACTCTTCATATTTCCGATTACCACGTCCTTGATCTAATAACACACAAACTGTTATAGTCATCAGCCAGGCTGCTAACACGATTAACAAATCTCTCTCGTGCTGAATGTCATGACTAACTCTGTTCGCGACTCCGGCCGATAAGAATCGCTCTTTTGTTTTTCGAAGCAGTCTTTTGTTTTTCGATTTTCTTTTGGTTGATTCGTGATAGTGCTAAGTGAAGTTTCAGGAGTGATATATGTAGGAATAGTTGGTTTCTACCAACTATTCCTACATAAATCACTCCTTTAACTTCACTCGCGTCAGGGGTTTATTTCATTTGATGAATAGTGAGATTCTAAAAGATAAAGATGAAATAGTTTATTTGTTTGTTTATGATAGCCACATTAAGGAGGAAGGATTACGGGATCGGGAAAATAGTCCTTTTATAAGATAGGTATATGTGTGGGTGGGTGTGTATGGTGTGGTGTGGTGTGTGTGTGTGTGTGTGTGTTTGGTGTATGTGTTTATTTATTTATAGACATCTATTAATTGATTGACTTGATGTTTTACTATACTTTAGCTTCAAATTGTACAAATTGTTTTGCATGCGAAAATTTTATTGTAATGTACCTAGCGAATATTCTACACAATTTTTATTGTTTGAATAAACAATGAAATGAAATGACCCGCACCCCAATGGCGTATCTAGCTCATAAAATATTCGCATATTTATAACATCGAAAAGAACACTAGATCCGTTGCTTAGATTTAAAAACTCGTCTGCTTGAGATCGTAAAAAAGCTGAACTGAAAGCTGCGGTTACCTAAATGCCCGGAGTCGCAGGGCTATCCCCGGTCACCGTAGGCGCAGGCCTGCGGACGGCGAGCGTTGGGTGGCTCGCTGTCCGATCATCACCAGGCCCGGGTCGATGGCGCGTTGTGTTCCACGCGCGCCTAAAAGAGATGTCAGCATAGAAGACCCTGCTAGGGCCGGAGCCTGTCTGGGTTGCGGAATTGGTTCGAAAGAGTCACCGCGGCCCTGGAACGCAAAGTGCTTTAGAAGGAACACGGATGGGTTTTAGTCAGTAAGAGTCTGACAAGCCCTTCCGCTCCACCCAGAGCGGAAGAAGTCATTTGATGATTTCCTATCCTTAAAAAAAAAACTTACACAACTGTGGGTCATAATCGTTATCACAACCGTACCTATGACTAAACAGCTTAGGTAATTCTATTGGTCACAGTTTTCATTGAATTGCTGTACAATGCACTTTTTGGTAGGTATTGATTGTTTTATGTGTTTGTGATCGTTTTGTTGAAGTTTGGACGTAATAGCTCACGTAATCCTTAATGTATTGTTTCCTCACCTACACTACAGCTCAAAATCAATCCTAAGTTATAAAAATTCTTCCGTTACTGACTGAGTGACTGACAGATAACGCACAGCCGAAACTACTGGTCGTAGAAAGCTGAAATTTGGTTGTAGGTTCCTTAGAGAATGAAAGGATGCACTAAGAGAGGATTTCCCAAAATTCCTACAGGAACGGGGAAAAACGGGGCATGCGCCGAAGCCAGTGAAGATTTGGGCTTCGCTCTCGTTAACTTTTATTTTCGTAAAACAAGTACTCTATAACCGACTCCAGGGTCTATCTCTGTACCAAAATTCATCAAAATTGGTGCAATTAAGGTGTGAAAGCGTAACAAACAAACTCACTTTCATATTTATAATATTATATTTAGGATTAAGATTTGGCCATGCAGGAACAGGTTTAATTTTATAAAGTTCTAATTAATATGTTTTAATTTACTGTTTTTAAATTTGATTCATCATTATGTGAATTGTTTTTAATGACGGCCAAACCCTTGGCCTCACAAAACGCTGGTGGCCAAATGCTTTTGAGCGGTATTGTTGTCTACAGTTTGTTAATCCATGGGTAGGTAGGTGAAAATATTGCTGAAACCATAACAGCTCTACCTATATTTAATTTTTCCTCGCATTCTGTGGGAAATTTTTAGGTACCTACACTTAATTACGTATTGTATATTAATTTGGCTATGCGGTTTTGTTTGTTTTGAAAAACAAGTGAATATTCTAAAGCAAACCAAAGTAAGTCATACGATAAACGTTTTTCTAGACTGTAATGACTCACGAAACCTTACAATAAAGTCTGTGAAACATTTTATATTAAGTTTCTAAATTACTTTGATAGTTATTTATACATTTCATAGGGACTTTGTTGTACAAAATAAACTAAAACACATACAATAAGCAACAAGCAATGTTTGGATTAATTTTTCTCTAAAACTCTGACAAATCAATGAATAACCAGAAACCGAAGTGCTATAAGAAAAAGTGTGGTACGCCTAATTAAACACATACCTACCTAATCACCAGTCAATCTCCAGTACTTGAAATGCAATTGAATTTGGACACATAACAAGTTCATTGACACGTCACATGCGGCCACATGACGACCAATGACGTGACATTACGACTGCGCTTCCTCTACAGATATTGCGACACCTTACCATGGACGCCACAGCCTAAAAACTTACGACCGAAACAACCAGTCGATCAATAGCGAATAAAATTCTTGCTGGGATATTATTTTAGTCTGTGTCCCGATGAGTGTGCTTCAAAGAAAGTTTATGCAATCGCCCTTATCTTTTATTAAATTGATTTTATAATGTAAGCATTGAGTGGTTTTGATTAGTCAGATGTCATTGAAAATTCTTTTAGTTAATTCCACTAATAAGTGTCGTAGATTATTGGTAATAGGCCGAATTAGATGTAGTGGCTTATACTTTTAAATGGCGTGTATAAATATGCATTAAATAATATAAATAGGTTTGATGTGTTTTCTATTTAGATTCGTTAATTTAAATATGCACGGATTAGAACTAATGGAATGTAGATGTATTTTGTGACACCTGGATGGATATTCTCACTCTGGCATAAAACTTACGTTTCACATTCCATCATCGTCTAAAATGCAAATACCTACTTTATTTCTATCATTTCATTATTTAAATGTTTAGATTTCATGAAATACCTGCTGTCAAAAACTTTAGGCAGCTGCCAAATTAACCATTATGATTTATCCTTAACCACCAAATATGTACAGGAAAATTACACTTAAAATAACCCCCCATGAAGTCAATAATCCTCCATCCACAAATTATTTAAAATTAAAATGACACATTTCTTACATCACTACTTTTCGTATTCTAAACTGTTGAATGTACCAGTTTTCGTTTTATTCGATACGCTGCAGATATGGGCATAAATCGTAAAGCCGGTGATAGTCCGATGGCGCCAGGAATCAATGACTGTTGATAACAATAATATAATGATAACACGATAACTTTGAACGGCGCAGACGCCAGTTTATGAAAGTATTGAAGCTGATAAGTGTTGTTATGGTTTGTTTTATTCGTGTTTTTAGAGATTTAAAGGAAATAAATAATATTATTATTTATACGGGCTATTGTAAAAAACTGAATTCTGGAAGGAATTATTTTCTTTACGTTGGGACTTGTGATAAATTTTTACCGTAAAATGTTTTAAAGTCATAACAGTGAACGACATGCTTTTGGATCTACGCAATATTTTTATTATGTGGCATATACATAGTATGTTTTCATTGAACTACCCTGAACTTAGTTATACAAAAAATGACAGCTAAAATCATATAAATTTTTTCTTTACTTTATGCTGTTAACAGCATAAAGTTACTTATAGACTTGTATAGTAAGTACGTATGTACGTGTATACAAGTCGTGATGCAACAAAAACACTTAAGTTCGCAAATAAGGACGTGGTTACAAGCTTTAAGGATTTAGACGAATAAGGAAAAAAATGAAAGTAAAGTACCAAGTATCGTAAACGGAAGAAAAATTGTTTGATCCTCATAATTATCATATGCAAATAAATTGGGGGAAACCTGAAAAAAATCCTGTTGAAACCTAATAAGACGTCAAAAACAAAATTGATTGAAAGCTATGCAATCACTAAACCCCGCTTTCGGAAATAAATCATATAAAACACACATGTCAAGCCATGCGATTGTACCTACGTTGGACATTCATTGAACCAGTCACAGCGATTGACGCATGTGTCAATCATTTTCGTTCTAGACACTGAGCCTAAGTGTAGTTCTCTGTGTGCTGGCAAAAAGAATCAGTTGTCTTAGTAAGAGTTTTGATACGTACTCGATCAAGTCAACGTAAACCTAGTCTAGCGTGTTTCATAAATAAATACCGCCACCACTTCACGTACACATTCGTATACCTACACATCCATCTTTATACGTACGCACACACTACTCTATCTCACTCTCTCTCTCACGAACACACACACACCATAACACCACACACATGACACCTTCCACTGCACATTCACACGCTAACAAACACACACACGCTTTATTTTTATTTTTTTTGTTTTTATTTGATTAGTACTTTTTTTATTCTTTTCCGTCCTAAATGTCCTACGATCTACAATTATTGTGATAATCCCAATCTTGGCGAGGGGGGCCAGGAGTACATAGCACAGGGTATCCTAGTTTGGGTTCCTGACTCCCAAAAACCTTTGTACCTCCAATATTTGTAACACATATAATTTTGTACTTTGTGGGAGAAAATAAATCTTTATTATTAAAAAAAACTTAAATTCGTATTGAAATTGGATAAGCACCGCCTGGTGACGGTCTTGAAAAACCTCTTCTTTTTTATACAAATTGACGTAGTGAACGATTACGCTAACGCAGTCGTGTACGATTAAAAACTCGCACTAAGGCCTCTGTAATACAAGTCTAAATTGCTAAAAGAAGATGCCAAATGATACCAAAAAGAAGCACGCAGAGTCCTGACACAAATCGAATAAAATGTGTAGGTTCCATCTTACATCCAATTTTTCCTCTAGCCCTAAATTATCTTTCAGAACATTTCTTATAAGGTTTCTGCGTCACATGACAGCTCAAGTAATGGAAGAATAGAATTGTAGATGTTATTTGCAGAGCTAATAAGGCTTAGCTAGGTTCATCCTCGGATCTCCAAATATCTCATGTATTTGCTGCCCAATTTGTGGTAAATGAAGAAAAACTGTATTTTCTCGCTCATTTTGCTTTCTCTGTAGTGATTTAGGTGACGAAAAAGAAAGATGTACGAGTATGTTGTCTTTTATTTTTTTCAAGCAAAAGTAGATCCCATCCTATTATTTTTTCTTCTATTTACTTATTCCTAGAATGCTTCCTTGATTGTACCAAAAAAATTGGGAAAACGAACTACTATATTGGGATGGCTTCCAGTCAAATCTGATTCAGCTGAATACCAGTATTTTACGTGGAGCGGCTGCCTACCAGACCTCCACAGTCCATTAACTGGGTAGCTAGTACAATAACTCTTGGCAAGACTGGTGTCAGATTGTCTGGCTTCTGACAATCCGTAACGACTGCCACAGATCTACAAATGACAGCCGGGACCAACAGCTTTACGTGCTTTCCGAGGCATGAAGGAGTCTCGGTATGTTAAGATGGTCACCCATCCACAGACCGACCTCGGCAAGCGATGCTTCACCTTGTAGATCGACCCGTGCGGCTGTTATTATTTAGCCACGAGCTCCTTCCTTCCAATCAAAAAGCATTATTATTATTATCACCATAATAACACTCTAACTAAAGAGAGTAGGACTTGTTTTAAAAATCTTAAATATTTCGTAGCAAAAAAATATTCAGTACCTATTACAGCAAATAGGAAATAGCACATTGTATGTTTGGGCCACAAGGCAGATATTGCAGAAGATACATTTCTAGGCACAGTCAGTATTTTGACAGCAGCGACGAAGTTTGCTATCATGAGAACTCGGTACAATAATTTGCGAATTTATATACCTACATTGGTACTTGTATTATTAAGTAAAGGCAGTTTAAAGGAATCGTGCTATAAGAACCTTTTTTTTTTAAGAATGGGAAATCATCAAATGACTTCTTCCGCTCTGTGTGGAGCGGAAGGGTGTGTCAGGCTCTTACTGAATAAAACCCATCCATGTTCCTTCTGAAGCCCTTTGTCTAAAGTTCCGGGGCCGCAGTGACTCTTTCGAACAAATTATGCAACCCTGGCAAATACTCCCTAACAATTGTCTTTAGAAATTATTGATTAACTGACTGTGACAATGAGTAGATTCCCACATTGGCACTTCTATGTCTTATTGAGTTAAGTATTTTCATCACCATCATATCAGCCGAAAGACGTCCACTGCTGGACATAGGACTCCCCCAAAGGGGTGGTTTGCCATAATCGCCACGCTTGGCGAACGCAGTGTAGCTGTTGCAATGCACAAAGAATGCTGCTGCCCATTCTCTGTTTCACTTAAGACATACTACACTTCTGGACACATCTATTGGCCCACCTTGTATTTTCAGTTTCGTTTGGTCCTAGCTAAAATTTTATATTAGGTCGAGCAAAAAGTTTTTATGCAGTTTTGAACCTGGCACATTCACAATTTCATTCAATAGTCTTTTTTTGAATTTCGAACACAGAATTTAAAGAAACAAAAGACAATTTGGAGCCTGTTTGTTGATATCAAACAATCGAATACTAAGAAAACTTGGTTTTATTGGTTTACTTGGATTTAATTCTTGAAAAAGTGATTGATATCTTTGGTTTTGCAACAAACATTACTTATTCTTAACATTAAGGTGAGGTTCTATCAATAATCTATGGATACTTCACCTGAAGTCGCCGCCCAAGCTGTGGCACTTATTCAGGCCGGACACAGCCAAAGAAACGTGAGTGCTCAACTTAATTTAAGTCGATCTGCGGTCCGAAATGTTTATCGGAGGTACCTAGAGACTGGCGGCTTTGTTCGTCGCCAAGGAAGGCCACGATCTCGGGTCACAACTGAAAGGCAGGATCGATTCATCGTGACGACCAGCTTGAGAAATCGTCACCTTACCTCCATTGAGATACAAAACCAACTTCGCGACTTCCACGGAGTATCTGTGAGCGCTCGAACTGTTCGGAGAAGGTTAAAAGAACGCGATATGGTACCACACAAGCCAGCTAATGGGCCCAAACTAACGCGAGCCCACCGAACAGCGCGCCTTCATTTCGCACGCAGTCATTTAAATTGGACACAGCAAGATTGGAGCCGTGTACTCTTTTCTGATGAGTCTAAAATTGTGTTACATGGCAATGATGGAAGGAAGAAGGTCTACCGACGTAAGGGAGAGCGTTTCGCACAATGCTGCTTTGAAGAGAGGGTTGCTTATGGCGGTGGCTCATGGACTGTCTGGGGCGGTATATCCGCGAGCGGCAAAACTCAACTTGAGGTTGTTACAGGACCACGGCTGCCAACATTAAATGCTGAAAGGTACATTCGTGAGTGCTTAGAACCTCACGTGATACCATACGCGGACTATGTGGGCCCAAATTTCCTTTTTATGCATGATAATGCAAGAGCCCATGCGGCCGGCATCGTCAGGGAATATCTTCGGGATGTGAACATCACAGTTATGGACTGGCCAGCCAGAAGCCCAGACATGAACCCCATTGAGCACATGTGGGACGAGCTAAAAAGACGTGTTAGGGCTCGTCAGCCAGTTGCCCAGACGATGCAGGAGTTGAAAACTGCCATAGAAGAGGAATGGGAGATGATCCCTCAAAATTGCATAGAGCGGTTGATAAACTCTATGCCTAATCGTATGAGAGCTGTGGTAGATGCCCATGGAGGCAACACGCGTTATTAAATTAAACCTTTATTTGATAAAACATGTTTTTTATTCAAAAATCAATTGCCTTTAACAAGGCGCACATCCAATTTGTTAGGCGTAGCTCCATGTCGTGTGGTATTCTGAATTCAAATTTAAAACAATACGATCGAAAAAGATGGTAAAATGTATCAGGTTTAAAACTGCATCAACAGTTTTTGTTCAATCTAGCAATCATATTTCGGTAGGGGCCATCGAAACCTAAACTCTAAGATGGGCCAATAGATGTGTCCAGAAGTGTATTATTTCACTGCTTTATCCTTATCTTGATCAAGCGTTGTCCTTCTGCGTCTAACTGTGTAACTCCTAATCCTCCACGTATTTCTTCTATACGCACGTTCAAAGTTTGTCATAGTTATGTTTGTCTACTGGCGCCTGCTCTCAGTAATTGCTCGAACAAATAGATACATAGCGTCGAGACTCCTGATTTACTAATGTACCTAGTTTTAACACTTACTCAACGGTCCGAGGATTATTCGCTAAAACGTTAGCCTTTGCGAGAATGTTGTGGCTAGCGCTATTTTTGTGGGTTTTAGGTAATGTAGAAAGGGAGCTGGGTTTCTTCTATCTTGAATTTATTAGCAGTGTCTATGATGGATTCATTTTTTTTTATGTATTCAAAGCAGCCTTAGAATAATTTTGGGGTTATTATTTTGAAGAGAAATTAAATAAACATCCTTAGTGTTTTCGGTAACATTTCATCAGAATCCAAGTGACTAGAATAAAACATTTTGTCTGTTTAGCCGATTACTTGTTACAAGTCTGCATTTTTTTATTTTAAACTTTAGTAAGACGTTATTTGTAAATTTATGAAGGCTTTATTTTAATGAACACAAAAATTTAATTGTAAGGCACCAGTTACTCCGAACCAAGTCAGTTTCACTCTTTACGGCTTTTCTACACGCAAGAAATTCCTAACTACAAAACAACACAACAATATTGCAACAACACTCGTTCTATTTCTACAACAACTTGCAGGAAAAGTACTAAAAGAAAGACCTGTTAGCCTCCTTCCAATTAACCTCGTTGGTCGATTAGCGGTACTAATCTAAACACATCGACTAGCGTGTCGTTTACACGATGAGGGTTTCTCGGTTTCAATAGACGATTATCGAAGAGAAATAAAATATCTCGCTCTCAGCAAAAAATCCGTGAATCGATCCTTTAAAAAAAACGTGTTAAATAAAATTTAATTTTCAAGCAACAACAACAGTTCCAGAAAATCGCTGGGCGAGTCTCGTATGATAAACCTTACAATTTCCGAGTTTATTATTTAGTTGGGTACAAAAACACGAATCAAGAGTACAAAAAATCGTCTGGTGAATCTCGCTTACATATCTCGCATCGACATTATCGCCTGTCGACGGTCGAGAAACTAGCCTCGTGTAAATGGGCCTTTACGAGAATTTCCCTACATATTTTGAATACAAAATTCTTAAAATTAACAAATGGCGTCACACGACGAATATAATTAACAATGACATAGTTTTTCCTAGTATTCCGATTGTTTGTGAAATTAACATAAAAATTAAGATAACGGGCGCTTAAGTGAAATTCTACGAACAATATCGTAAGGATTGACATCATCCATTTCTAATTTATCACGATCAATATCTGTTTAATTTCGTGAACTCATACTGTGATTAGGTATCTATCTTACCTAAAGGAAACGGAACGTTGACACCAAATTATATATTATCTGATAATATTTCGCCTGCATTAACGAATTGGGACATGTTTAGGTGATAAAAGTATTTCAAATAGTTTTTATGTAGGTACACTTCTTTAAAATATGTACTTAGTGTGTATTTAAGGCGTTTCTTTACATTTTAAGTCCATTATTCATGAAAACCGCACCTGCTTTCCTTGAACTAAAATTGACAAAACAACTGAACTGTACGTACTTTCATGAATGAATTTTTTGACTGTGCAAAAGGCGTCTCTTATATTTTTCCAGCCAGCTTTATGTCCTGCTATTTCTGGCCAACCTGTCAGGACTGAATTTCAAATTGTCACGCCAGCGTTTTTTAGGCCTGGGGCAGTGACAACAACAGTGACAGCGCCCGAAGAAAATAGTTACGTTAAATATCGTACAAAGGTAGAGAATAGCAACAGAACTTACGGCCGGTTTCAATAACTGTTAAATTAGCTACCAACAGTAGCTGAAACGTCATGTTTGAAAGACAAACATGGCGTTTCAGCTACTGTTGGTAGCTAATTTGACAGTTGGTTAAAGGTAGATACGTTATTGAAACCGGCCGTTAGTGTTGCAATAATAAGGTAATAGGTACTGTGTTTAAATAAAGCGCAGGTGTAAGTAAAAATAGAGAGGAATACAATAGAAAAGTGGACAAAACTTAATAATTGTTAAACAAGATGTAAAAGAAAAAATACTCAGTGTTTTGCCTGTAGAACAATCATATTGAAAAGTTCTTATCAAGAAAAACCATTAAAGTTAACTCGAATAAAAATATTACCTAAATGATATCGCATACTAAGCACTAGGCACCGAGTGTACTAGATATTTCTCTGAAAAAAAAAACAACGGGTTGCACACCTTTTTTTTCTTTTTTGAATGATGGGATATCATCAAATGACTTCTTCCGCTCTGGGTGTAGCGGAAGGGCGTGTCAGACTCTTACTGACTAAAACCCATCCGTGTTTCTTCTAAAGCCCTTTACGTTCCAGGGCCGCGGTGACTCTTTCGAACAAATTCCGCAACCCTGGCAGGCTCTGGCCCTGACGGGCCCCGTCTTCTATGCTGACATCTCTTTGAGGCGCACGTGAAACACAACTCGCCATCGACCCGGGCCTGGTGGTGATCGGACAGCGAGCCACCCAACGCTCGCCGTCCGCAGGCCCGCGCCTACGGTGGCCGGGGATCGCCCTGCGACTCCTGGAGTGCCGGCAGAAGTGAAAACTTGAACATTAACGTTGTGCATTTTGATATTTTGCGGATATAAAATATATTCATTTTGCGGCGGTCTACTCTCCCTCCGTCTTATGAATTTTCGATCAGGTCACATGCCCTGACGCGAGTTTAACATTTTTTACCCATCCCAAAAAGTGCACAACGCCGCTAAAGAAGTTTTCACTTCAAAAATATGTAATGTCTAAACTATTTAAACACCTATTTCGGGGTTACTAAGAGTTTGGCAGTTTTTCCGTTGAATGTTAGTGCACAGTATTGAAGTAATAATAATATTATGTTCTAATCATAGAAGTTTTTGTAAATATTAGTTTTTATACTTAGCACTTAAATGTACGTTAGAATTTCACACATTGCGCCATCTTAGCAGTTAGTGCGTTACGATCAATAGATAAAATTGTTAAGTATGCATTATAAATGCTTCGAGCCGTCTTTAATAGTTATTACTAGCTAACTTTTACTACAGGATTTGCCCACACAAAGTTGAATTCCAATATCAAGAGAAACAAGTACAAAATAATCGAAAAATCATCGCGAAATCACGACTAAAGTACTGCTTACTTTAGTCTCGATTTCTTGAGTACCGGACAGACAGATTTTTAGATTTACATACATATATATTAGTCAATTTTAGAGATTTCCATGTAGAAAGACGTGGTTTTGTACTTTCTCAGGTAATTTGTTCCGTTTTATCGACTGTTATAAGGGGAACAACGTTTAAAATAGAATTCTCTAAGTTATATTTAAAAAAAAATAAAAAAATGAAATTTGTTGAGAATTCGATATCAATGTTTCTATGGTGTATATCATAATTGTGAATGCATTTAGACGTAAGAACTTTTAATATTTTAAAACCATGAAAGTGTGACTGTAGTAGAACGAACTGACAATTAAAAAATGCATTTTTCAGCAGCATTTATTTACATTTACTTCGTTTTTTTTCCTATATTTGCTAATTTTATTTACTGCTACTTAAAATATTTGTTAGTGTTGACTGTGATGAGTAAATTAAAAAAATATCAAACGAAACTTGCAGGCGGCGCCTCTTTTATTATATATTTACTTTACATACTCACGTTCACAAACGTTTAGCTAGCATAGAATAAAATATGTAAATAAAACCCTGTGTGCCTGAGAACATGGTTGAAAATTCCTCAACAGTAGAAATATCTAAGTAAAATTTTCCGACGCTCGCGGTGCGGTCTTGACCTAAGAGCTACGAATCAATCGTCATTGCGTCATTTAATATAATATAATATTGCCACTCGAAAAATATAAGAATTTCCGCATAGATTGAGCATTGAAGAATGTCATAGTGTCCTCGTTTATATTAAAAAAAAAACTTGTTCCCTCGCACAAGCCTTACAAGAACAACTCAAAAAATTGATATGTTAAACTTCCCCTGGAGGAAATTATCGAAACGTTACAAATTAAACACATGATTCGAGAGTCTCTGGAAAATTCTTGCGATAATTATCATTCTAGATACAGGTACTGACCAAGTTTCTCCACGAAACTGAAAGCTTCTGCCTAACTGCGTATCAGTCCTAATGTCGTCGGGTAATAAGAATATATTGCGATCCCTTTCTATTTAGAACGTAAACGTAAATTATAAGATCTAAGTCAGCGAATACGACATTTGATCAAAGTAGTCCTCAAATACAGGATGTTACTAAATCGAAATACGGTACTGAAGCGTGTCGAAATAATAGAAACGGAAATTAAATTTCCAGAATAATTTACTTGGGTACTTCAAAACGGCGGTGAACCTTTATTCTTAATTAAGACGTGAGTATAAATAAAGACAGTTAGAAGCGTTTATAAATCAAAGTTGGATTAAACTGGAGGAAACTGCCTTCTTACACTGAATCAACTTATGTTTCACTGACCGAAGCCACCTTTAAAGCAAATCAATTCACTTTCTAACTTCTCTTTGCATTGTAATTTACATCAGCAACTTAGACTTTTTTTGTCAGATTTACCTGAAGCATAAATTTACAGAATTGTCGGTTGTCGTGCGACGAACAATGTTGGCGGCACTAAAACTGGAATAAGACGTCACACGGACGAGCCCTTTTATCGGCGTAGAACGTTAAGTGAAGGCCTCGCTTAAGCACTCGTGCTTTAAGTGTCTTCACGGACCAAGTTTATTTACACAGAACATTCTGATTATAGCTTTTCGAGCGTAACTTTATTGTGCGATACGGGCATTGTAGTGCGACCAGTAAATAAACACTCGTAAACGCTACAACGAGCAACCGAGTTCGCCACTATTATAGTGTTATTTAACCTTTTCGCAATAAGTACCCGCTTTATTATTAGTTCGACGTTAATAGTGTATTAAATTGGACATTATTCAAATTGTAAAGCGATAGTTTGTTGACATTTCTGATGTCGATGGTTTTCATTAAAGTCATGGTGTCGCTTTGCCCTCCGGTTTCGTCAGCGATGTCAAGAAATTTGGGAAATACAATGTTTTGTTTTTCATGGTCAGGCTCATTAGTAACGATGTAAATAACGTTTAAAAAATAATAACTATGGTGAAATTGTCAGTGATAAAATTTTCGGATTTCCGACCAGTTAATGAGTACCTCTGCGTCCATTGTCAACACTTGTCGGTACTGTAAATAAAGGAAATGAAATGAGTTTTAAAAGGTCACGATTTATTGGTCGACGATCAAGCGGTCATGCGCTGGATGGGTCAAGGCGAGGCTGTCCAAACAGTCCTCTTTACTTGCATACCTTCCACGACATCCTCCACTCTAAACAAGGAAAATAAAAGAAACGTTATTGTACTCAGTCACAACTCGGAAGTAGTGTTGCACAATGTGACAAACTGAGGTCAGAATTTAAATCGATTCTTACGAACTCATATTTTTTTCTTAAAACTCAAGGCAGCGGAATTTTTACAATTCTACGAAGAAAAGTTAAGGTAATAGTTTCGATTTTTTTTTTGGGAAACACGCGTTATGTAATCGATTTTATATGATTAATAATATAATTTATATGACGGTAATAAAAGCTTTTAAGAACATTAAAATATTAAAAATGAGGCAATCGTAGGTTTCTATACTACGTGTGACAAAGTTAACCGTTCTTCGTGCGATATTGTCGAAATCTTTGTTTTTTTATCCAGAAAAGTGAACTTGCTAATACGAATATTAGAGTTTCTGTTCAAAATATAGGTATCTGTTTAAAACATGCCCTTGGATAACCTACATAATCCTAATATCATAGTAGTTGTTATTTTCCGTACGGATAATAACTTAGCATTGAACATTTTAAACTTCTGCAATGTCAGTTTAGTGCAAACAAATAGAGGTTTTAACTATGTTAGTATGTGAAACGCAAATAAAAACAGCCACAAGGTAATGTTTATAAACACGTGATAAACTTCAAATTAGCACACAATTGAACAAAAATGCGTTTTATAGACCTTACTGCAAACTGCAAGTCTTTACTTAATATTTTCTATCAAATTTTGGGGACACTACACCTGATGTGAATACCTATGTCAAGGAGAGTCGAATATAAATTTTGAAGTAGCAAAGAAATGATTGCCAGTGCTTACTACTAGTGTGGTGGACGTAGACAGTTACTATTTTAAAAAAATACCGTCTAAAAATATTAAAAAACAAATATTTTTTATTTTTTTTATTTGAGATGAGTTTGCTCTTGACTCTAGTCTAGGTCATTATTATTAGTTTGTAATGAATGATTAGCTCTTGAAAAAAACCGTCAATGCATTTCTGCCTTTTGCTAGACCCTGTCCTGACCCCGTCTTTCTAGTTTTCCGTGAATTCCAAATCATTATATTTTAATACTGGCTTCCACCCGCGGCTTCACTCGCAAAAAAATATATTAATATGCCTATGTGTTATTCCAGGATATGCACTCTATGTGTGCCAAATTTAATCCAAATCGCTTCAGTCGTTATTGCCTGATTATTGCACAAACATACCAAGTTTCACATTTATAATATTAGTAAAATTACGTATACGACACCTCATTAAGCATCAAATTCATGGCCTTTTATTTTTATTTGTATGGTACCTAGATAGTGAAAAATATTCGCACCTTTAATCCAGATATTTTACAAATAAAATAATTCTGGCCAAGTGCGAGTAGGACTCGCGTGCAAAGGGTTCCAAACGAATCTCATTTTTGTAACATGGTACTTTCAACACTTACAATCCCCTTATCCCCCTTATCTCTGAAAATACTGAGCCTAAAATCTTGATTTTGAATGGTTATTTTTCATCTAATTTCTTGAATAACTTCAAAACTATTTATTTTAAAATTATAAAAAAATACACTTAAAACTCACAATTTGATATATCACACGGTTCAGTATGAGAAACATTGTTTTTAATTTTCTAGTTTGTCCTCCAAAAGTGACCCCCATACTCTAAATTTATCTATTGACGTAATGCATCCGTGTTTGAGTCAGAGAAGTTCATATGTGTACGAAATTTCAATAGGATCGGCCCAGTAGAGTCGGAGAAAATCGGTTGTAACAGACGGACAGATAGACACCCGAGTGATCTTTTAAGGGTTCCGTTTTTACGGATGTTCGGAACCCTAAAAGCTTTAGAATACCCAGTCAAAATAACCCACGCTGTTATATGCAATGTATTCAAAATAATATCTGTTACGCTTAGAAAAATCGAATTTGAACTCGTGATCGACAACCTATCAATCAAATTCCTTCTAGACATAAAAAACAAAACGTTCTCTATTAGCGACAAAAAATAAAATAAGAAAAAAAATATCATGCAGTCGTTAAGCATTTTTCAATCAAAACCTGGCTATCCATTGCTGCAAAAATCTCTTTATAGCAAAAAATCATAAATTCAAAACGAGCAATGTAAGTGTAACAAAGCGTTTCTAATGGCCGCTACGAGCTTGCCGCAGAAAGGAGTAACTGAGCTGTGGGTACTGCCGCATTGACCCATTTTGATAAAGTCGTGAATAGATTACGTCCGTCCACTTTAATGCTCAGGTGCTGCATGCATCGCTTTCCGTGTTTATTTTTTGTTAAAATTAATTTTAATGTAGGTGTTTAATTGTGTTTTTATCATCGCTTTGGCCTCTGTACTGTAGTGGCTTGCGATACGACTAGTTGTTTGACTGATTCCCACTTAAAATACTGCGTCTTAATTTAAAAAAATATACTAATCTTAGAAAAAATCTGCTTAATATGTCTCTACCAATCCCTTAAGGAAGAATAGGACTGATGCCTATAAATACCATAATTATTAATACTGGTAAGTCATAATATAATTATGAATTAATTCCAAGATTCACATTCCTTCTCAATAATTTGATTTGCATTTCGGTATTTTGTGACTAATCGTGTTCCGAGTAAATGTATGTATTTATGTACATAGATAAATAATAATTTATTTTAAATGTTCATTAAACACGTGTTTATGTAGTCTTTAGTACTAATTGACTTCGTATGTATTTGTTACAAACATTATTTTAAGAAAGTGAAATAAACGGTATCCTTTAACGGTTTTCTGTTGCAAAATATTATTAGTGATGTTATTAGTGATGATTGTTTATATTTTTACAACTTAAATGAATAACGCCTTAACTCCCAGAAAAAAATTATACTCAAAATGACACTGACTCTTAATTTAATGTCCTACTTGAAATTTACGGAACCCATTCAAAATCAAATTTTATACTACCGATCATCCGATGACGTTCATAGTTCCAAGACTTAAAAAGCGACTTTTCTACAAGAATACCAGTCAGTGAAAACTTTGTAAGGTCACAAACAAAGCCTGGCGGGCACACTAATACAAACGCACGCACACGAACAATAAAGTTTAGCTTATAAGTTTATAATCAAGCGAGGTTTTTATCTCGTAGTCGTTGGCCGCACGCCGCACCGCGCACATGTCCACCTCGCGCCGAAGCCTCACAAATACGCGCGTGAAAATACACCCACCTCGTACATAAAAAAATACGAAAAAAAAATCGCACCCTGGATAATTCAAAGACGTCAAAAGCGTTTGACAAAAAAAGGTGTTCCATTTTTAAATCGCGCTCGTCGGGCTTATTCGGAAAATTATGAAAGTGATGTGAAACGTAGGTGTTTCTCTTCAGAGTACGTTCAGCGCCTACTCTGTATTTTTTCTAGTGACTACAAAAGCTATTGTTTGCGTTTTGCTTGAATCGAAGCACAAAAAGTATACTATTTTCAGTGTTTTGTTCTATTGAATGAGAAGTGTGTTGAAAAAATATTACATAAAAGTGGATTGTTCAGTTTTAGTAAAGGAAAAGCGGCCGAGTAATTCAGTTAGATGTATGTTCTACATAATATACAACGGGACACAACATGACGGCAAAGTTCGGCTATGTAAGTGGATTTAGATATTTTTTTCTAGTAAGACTTTTCATTTGCGTCACCCGTTGCCATGCGATTAGTGCTGTGGCATGAATTGAGCAGATATTTTTTATGTTCATTTTCGAGTCTTTTATCGTCAAATTTTATTTTTAGCATGCTTGAGATAATCGAAAACCATCTAATCTTTACACAGACGACGATAACCACTAGATTTAGATATTGTAGCCATACAATTGACGTAAATTGGTCCATGATAATTTTGTTATGAATGGTAATTTATTTTGTCCCGCATTTATTTATCTTTGTAGATTTGTGTGCGATATGTAAGATAAACTAAATCTCAATTGTACGTAAACGTGACACGAGCGTTAATTCTTATGATATACCAGTGTTATGACAAGTTAGGAATTAACATAATTACTTTTTGTGCTTACATATCGTGCAGTTGCATGCTTGTTCATTTGCAGCGTCAGCCACAAACACAGTTTACAAAAACATTCGGGAATAATTTAATTGTAATAAAATGTTTGTCAAGTTAAGTCTCCAAGGAGACGGTTGCGGGAGATTGACGAAACACCAGGAAGAGTGGAAGGCCATGGGATCCTATACTCAGCAGTGATACAAAATAGGTTGTCAAGAAACATACAAATAAAATAAACTGCGTACTTCCATTAAATTCAAACAAGCTATTCTCAGTAAAATGCGAATTAGATGCCTCTTCTTATAAATACAAAGCTGCTACTTACGAGTACATGCATATGTCTAATGTAATTTGAAACACGTAGCCTAAGCAACTCAGTACCTAATACTTATCTTCATGTGTGGTTAAAATGAAAAGTAATATCGTATATCATATAATAAATAAACATCGCAGCTACTTTAACTTCTAAGAAAGCTAAGTATCTTGTAGCGCTAATGCCCCGTACTTGGAGACAGTTAATGATCCATTAACTTTGCCTTCATTATTTAAGGGTTGTGTGAATATTTTTTTATTGGAGCATGAAGATGCAAGTATTTGAAATTAATTTATCACAACTTATGACATTGGAAGAGAAAGAGGGTTTCGGTTACTGGTGTTTTCAGATAATATGTTAGTTAATTAATGGTCCATTATGTTTCTAGTGCCGATAAATACGATCCCTTTACACTGTCAGTTTTGACTGAACAGTTACATTATTTCAGCTTAAAATATGAAAATAAAATATGCAATCAGTTATTAAACTGACTGTATTTATGCTACATTCGATCACTTTTCCGACAGTTTTAATTGTTCAATCAAAACAGTCACAGTCAGTTATATATTACATTGTATGTTTATTTGTTTTATTTGTACGCTTAAACGGCTTAACAGATTTGTATAAAATTTGGCACGTGGATGGAACATGGTCTGGATTAGGATATTGGATTATTTTAGTCCCGGTAGAAAATTACTTTGGAATAATAAAATCCTTTTCACGCGAACGAAGCCGCGTTCAGAAGCTACTAAATAATAAGAGCTAGCCTAACGTCTGAAGCAACTATGTTGTCACGAAGATTTTAAATATGCGCACAGCGCTATGATATTATCATCTACAGTGTGGCTGACCTAGGTCACAGCACAACATACTCCCCGGGGTGATGTAGAGGCGACGATTTAATTAAACTATTGACTTGAGTACTAATAACTTCATGCTGTAGAGTATATTCTGGACAAAAGTATGAACTAGCTTTTGCCCACGACTTCGTACACCCATTTCCCGCTTTTCCCGATCCGTTAGAAATTTCGAAAACCCTCTCTTAGTGCTTTCCTACACTCTCCAGGAACCTACTTGCCAAATTTCAGCTTTCTATGCCCAGCAGTTTCGGCTGTGCGTTGTCTGTCAGTCAATCAGTCAGAAAGTCAGTAACGAAAGAATTTTATATATTAGGATTGATAGTAGTTAGGTACTAGTATTGAAAAACACTGACTGTTCTTTTTGTGGTTGCAGTCTGGTACATATACCAGACTGCAACCACAAAAAGAACACCCAGTTACTGGGTTTGGAATACTGGTATTCAGCTGCATCTAGTTAGACTGGAAGCCGACATAGATGTGATATTGCTCGGCATATTGATTACTTGCAGGCTGGTATAGTTACAGTACTTACAGAATGATATTGTTGATTTGCTCGTTTAGTTTGGTGGGATGTATCAAATACTTTTTTCACTTTTAAATAAATACAATTTTTTTTTATCGTTTTTTTTTAATGAAAATCCTATTACAAAAATCTTTCTTACTTGATAAAGAAATGCTGTGTTCATTTATGACATAATAATTTTAAATCTTAGTCAATATAATTCAGCAAAAAAATGTGTCTGAAAAAATATTATAGATTTTCGAGATAAGTGTCAAATCAATTAACTGTTCATGATTATACAACATTAATTAATGCAGTGCAGATCTATATCAATTACTTGCATCAATGTACCTAATTGATAAAAATCTAATTAATCGGATTTACCCCTGAAACCGAAATTTTTGTAGACTACCTAATATTTAGCGCCTGAATTTATCTGCAAAATTACATATCAGTTCTAATGATTAAAACATATTTAGGAACACATGTAGGTAAATGATTTTCTAGTTGCAATTGTTTTTTTATATTTATTCTCTTGTTTTGAAGGTACGTCTTTCTACAAGTCAATGATGAATAGGCTGGCATGGGTTCCATTTACTTTATAAATTTTAATAAGTATACAAATTGAAAAGTTTGCAAGTGTGTAAATTTATCTTTTTAGGTTCCGAACATCCTTATGAAAAAACGGAACCCATGAAGGTCCACTCGTCAGATTGGCCGAATCAACTGGACTGACTCAGTTGAAGTGTATTAACATAATGGCGCCTAAATATTGTAATGTCATGCGTCAAGTGCGCTTATCTGTTGCTAAATAACAGCTATCACTTTGATATTAATAATTGTTTTAAATAATTTATTAATATAACGGATAATTGGGTTCCATAGTGATTATATTATTGTAATAGCAATTGATAGCAGCTGTAGGTACTAAAAATCATTTATGAGTGTCGATATGACTAGGAGTATTAATTAGGTGATAAAAAAACTTATGAAGTTTAAAAAAAAACTTAATATCTAATATTTATTAAATAAATATTATGTACATGCATTAATAAATTGAGAAGATTCTTTACACTTGCATTAATTAATTATTTATTTAACAGTCACTAACGAACAACAAGAAAAATATAATTTCTTTTTTATTTTCTTATTTATGCTTTTTTTTTTCTTAATTGCATTTCTCCATTTTGTCACGAGAAATGGATATTAGCTTTAATGAACGAATGTTATTAATGTTTAATTAATACATTCGATCAAGTATTATTAACACGATTAAGTATTTCTTAATTATTGGTAACTTGATTACACAGATCTCGTTTGTGCTGGTCGAATGAATTCAAATATAGTTTCAACACAATACTGGAACTAAATTGTTAATAGGGATTTTCTACTTCTAGTTCAGGTTTAATAAAGTCAAATATAATCAAAGAAAAAGTAATTTAAGTGACTTAAACGATTCATTTGATTTCAGATTTTTTTTTTCAGGAAAAAATGTTTTTGATCCGAAATATGTTTGGGAAAATTATTCCGTACTTTAAAGTAACCTATTTCACACAGGCATCTCAAAATGACATTACATACTGATTAAGCAGAAAATATAATGAAAAGGAATTACAGATATGTGAGCAAGAAATGTAACATTTGCTTTTACTAAATTTGTACTTACATATTTTCATGGCCGATCTTGTAAGATACTTGCATTTTAAGTAGCACAGATTGATCAATTGAAGATTTGATTGAAACATCTGGAAGTCATAGGTCAGCAGGAGACTGATCAGTAAAAAAATAATCTACTCATACTGGGTGACTTTCCGATTGTCTATGGCAGCCATGCCTTTCGTAAAATACATAAAAAGAAGAAAAAAAACAGTACACACACAGTTTTTCCAGCTTAAAGAATTTGAATTTAGAAAGTACTAAAAAAGACAACAAAAAAACCAAGAGACATTTTGAAAATAAAAAATGTAATTGACTTTTCTGTTCAAAAACTCAGTGCGAGTAGTCGCAATGCGAAACGAAAAATTGTATTTAGTACCTTTTAGTGAGACTCAAAATACCAAATAAAATTCGCTGAAAGAATATTATAATATAATATAATATTCTTTAAAAAAAACACAAAGAAGACAGAAATAGATACTCTCAGTACAAAACTTTATTGTTTTTAATCGTAAATCTTATATTTTATTCGTGCGTTTATAGTTTACACTGCGAATAAATGTTATTCATGTGATTTTAAACGAGACATCGATGCGTTTGGCTGACATTAAACATATACAAATAATGTTTTATGTGCTTGTGATGTGTTCTGATGAAAAGGATTTTGCAAAAATCTATAATAGTGCCACTTCTTCTCTCTTTGCATTTGTAAAATAAACTCGATCTAGAAAAATAACTTCTGATGCCTGTGTGCCCTAGAAGAAGCTAAAGACTGGAACTCCTTGTCGGAGACTGTTTTCTGACAGCTAGAACCAAAGAGTCCAAATATCCTAGGCAAGCGTGCTCCATCATCGACCACATCACCGCTTACCATCAAGTGGGATGTCAAACGCAATCCTGTAAATAATAAAAATGATGGTGTGGCATGTGGTGACCGAAAAATTATGTGAAAATAGGTGTGGCTATTTGATACGGACGAATAAGAAACATCGTTTTGTGTAGGTATGAATGTGGACGGTAACAGTGGAGGAAGAAACGATTGATTGTTTATGTGCGAAAGATGATACGGGAATAAAAACGAGGTGACTATTCAGAGGAAGGCAAGAAGAGATGTAATGAAGAACATGAACATGGTGAGTCGATCAGAGTGAGGATGATCCGTTTGTCCTAAGTTATAGTAGTATCAACTCAACTTTTCACTCGACTCACAGTCCGCCTGTGTTCAGTGTTTTTAGGGTTCCATGTCTTAGTTGGCAAAAACAGAACCCTTATTGGATCACTTTATTGTCCGTCTGTCAAGACCTTTTTCTCTGAAACGCGTGGAGGAATCAAGCTGAAATTAACGTATATACTCAAGTTTGCTACCCCTTGAAGCAGTGAAAAAAAAACAAACTTCTAAGTCAAATCAATGTAAAGATAAGGCCGTTTATGCTGTGTTTATGGCGCATTATTTGACACTCGCAAGGGAATCAAAATCTATAGGGTCATGAAATATGGCAAGAAGATAGATCTTACGGTTCAAGTACAGAAAAAAGTCCGAAAATTGGGCATTTGTTGTTTTATCATATATTTTTTTTTAAAATTACAAACTTAAATTTTACGGTTGAAGAATTGACCGTGACGTACATTATAGTATCTGTAGGTAATGTATACTCCAAAAAAATCAAGACTCGATCGGAACCTTCGGTGTGCGAGTCTGACTCGCATTTGTCCGCTTTTCTAGTGCATTAAGTTTTACTAAATAAGTAACAAATCACACTAGATTTCTGTACCTTCCTACTTATTTTTAAGTGGTCTTTTACAATTTAGAAAATACGTTTGCTGTTTTCAAAACTGACCACGGGACATTAAAAATATTATGTAGACAAGATATTTTACAATTCAAGATACATTATATTCAAGCAAACTTCATGAACACAATGATAAATTTCATTTTACAATTATTATTTTCGAACCAGAAAAAGCAGTTAAAGTATTAATAGTTGTCATGATTTATTGCTCATAAACAATATGACGACATAAATGACAAATTATAATTTATATTAAATAAAATAATGAATAGGGAATATTTTACCACAAGCAAGAATACATTTTGTAAGATGTAAAGTTGAAAACTAAATAATATGATTGCTAACTTTCAGAACTATCAAATGAAACAAACACGGTTAATGATACGTACGAGACAAAATGCTGTTATTAAAAATAATAATTTAAAATATATTACATTTTATTAATTTGATAATGATGACAGCACTTTAAATTGATTGGCAATTACTTATATTATAACATCTTAGAGTCTTAGTTACATTTTTCGTTTTTCTTGTACCAACTAGTAACTTGCTTTGATTTCCAAACACAGATATGACTAATTAGCATAAAATATCAATAATATTGTCTCGATTCTGAATTATAGATCAATAAATTGTGTTGATGTCTCAATATTTTAAAGTTTTGGTTGAATTAGCAATCTTGTAACAGTTTCACAATAAATATAACAAAAATGAAACAGACAAATATGGTGACGACTCACTTAGTGGGTAATAATTATATTGTTTAAGATGAGTTAGTGCTCGAAGAGATATGAAAAAAATGTAGGATATGTATAGGTATATTTGCACACATGTGGAAAGACATTAGGTAGTCAAAACATTGAGTGGTTATTACAGTATGGTCTGTACACGTGGATCCTCGTCGTACAAACATACGGTATACGCGTGACTTATCCAAAGTTCGATGGTCTTTAATCAGTTCTTCATGTCTTTATGACGTTCTTTTTTGCATTCTCCTAAGCAGGTACTTATGTATAGATTTATACATAACTATAAACATACTTGTAGTATTTTTTCTACATTAACGTATTCGTATCTACGTCATAGTTTTTGCTTGTTATTTTGAAGTCACCTTTCAGTCAAACTATTGAACTGAAAATTAGACTTTCAAATATTATTTGGTTGTCATTATTATAGTATGAATGATATTGATATTTTAAAGTTTTCTACCAAATCCTGTATGTTTTATGTCTCAAAAAGAGACACGAAGATTTTGAACGAAATAAAAAGTACCTGACACAATATCATAATAATTCCTATAAATCTAGTCAAAACACGTAATTTTTCGCTACCACATGCGATATTACGAATTCCCCAATATTTATGTTAGTTTTCGAAACATTTATGTTAATAGAGACCTCCCAGACACTCATTAGAATTTACAGTCGCTAGAAACTGTGCTCATTTTGTATTCAAGGCACGCGAAGTTCAAGGCCGGAGCGAGAAAATTCATTACCAACTGAGTATTTGCACAGAAGAGTACAGAAGGTTGGTTTGGCCAGTGCGACGAGCAAAAAGGCTCCCCCACATAGACCCGCTTCACGTACAGCGAGTGCAAGCGCACTCGCGACCGGCATTTGTTTGAGATCGCCGTACGAACGCGTGTATGTGTGTGTGTGCCTATTTTTGCTCGCTGTCTCGAGCCGACCTTCTGTAGTCTGTACTATTCTGTGGTAACTGCTTCCATAACGTGATAGTTTCCCTCCTTATAATTTTGTATACGAGTGTAAATAGTACGAAGTTCATTTTCATTAACGCAGAGTAGGAATTTTAATTACGGCTGTATTATGAAATTTACTTTCAACCGTGGCTTAATTATGCCTATACAGGAGGTAAACTAGGCACCAACTGGGTTCTAAGTTGAATCTACTGACATTTATGACGCAGATTTAAAACTTAAATAAATTCTGAAGATTTTCGTGCAACTCTGACCCAATTCGAAGCGAATTAGATTCTCACAAATCGTCGGGTATTTCATGTAGCCTCTTAGTATTCAAAACTTTACTTCGTTAGTATTTAGAATTCCGATTTCAAATTGAAGAGATCTCAATGCTACCATGAACTTTGAAAATCGAGATTCTAGACTTACCTTATACCTATTGTTTAAAACAATATTCCGAACCTAGCACAGTTCCAGAATAAGGACATTAGTTTTCCAAATAATTGACATTTGACTTTAAAATTGACATCTGCATTCCGCATTCATATTTTATGTGAAAACATCGCACATGCAAAACACTAATAAATCGTGTCCTTCGAGCGAGCCCACTTATTTTTTAACTGCAGCCTTGAAATGCCGCAATACCAATAATATTTAATGCCATGCAGCACGAGTGTAGTGCTTTATATTTATTTTATTGATCATGTTGCCAATTGCGATATTGTTTTTTATCTTATCCTCTTATCATATTGCTTGAGAATAGATTGATGGAACTAGGTTACTGGGCTTTAACCTGCCGTTATATAATGAGTTATCAGTTCTTGAAATTGTCAAGTATTTTTTTATTGAGCTGGACAATGCCGAGTCGATAAAAAATTGCGGTTTTTTTTATACAATCGTATCACTATCTAAGTATCTTCTCTGTAAGTTGATTCTCACGTGCCAAGAAGTAGCAAATACACCTCGTTTAATTTTATTACTAGAATGAATATAGGAATTCATTATTTAAATTTGATTTCCTTACGCATAAACTTGAGGAAGTCACCGAATCTAAATAATTATTCGCTACTATTTTAATTTGGGCTGTAAAACTGCGTGTTCGGATAATTGAATACAATTTGACGGCATTCGAATATCTGGAACCTTTTTTTACTTTTTATGTTAAGACGAAAACGTGCGTCCACTCGATCAGCAGTAACACTCATTAACTTAAGCGATTTTTTTTAATACTTGACTCTAACAATCTAGACGTCGACTTTGGCTCACATACTTGAGCATAAATTTCCGTTTCAGAAATCAAACTAAAAAAATCAGTTAGAATTTAAGCCAGAACAGATTCTTGATAGTTTAGTATGCCATCCACTGCATAATTTTTTTAGTGGATTCTCGTTTCATAACAGAAAGTAAAATAAAAGCATAATGCACCTACACAGCTAAAATGAATTGACGTTTGTTTACTACATTTCAAAAGACATTCCTGTGCCTGTCTTGCGTAAAACGGAATTCTTCAGCGATGCGTCAAACAAATGAGTTAGAATCTACGTTAAGTGTACATGACGTATCCTATATCAAACGTATTACGTTAATACGCCGTAGAAACCCTACCCCGGTAGTATTTTTAAAGAATTTTTATGTAGAAACTTTATTGATGATTTTCCTTTTTATGCAAATAAACAGACGTGAGTGATATTTGATTCTGATTTGTTTATACTCGTTCGCTCAGAAAACACGTGTATTGGTGTTACAAAATAATTTATTATAACAATTTTTCTTCGAATATAAAGCTACTAAACCCTTTTCAGTAGAGTCTGAGAAAAAACAGTCATCCTTGCTTGTCTAATTCATAATTTTAGAGAGCATAATTTCAGCCATACGACATAGATGTTTTTCACGGGCCTGATGCCGAGAATTTTCGGAAAATGTCTTAAAATGCCGAGATATTTTTGGTGAATCACTTAATTCGAAAAAATAATAAATCATAGTTGTCAACAAAACAAATGTACATACCCAAAACATGTTCATAAACTTGAATATCACTTAAAAACCGTCGCCAATATTCAATATACACACGTCTAAGCAGTCAAGTTACCTAAGGATGATTACCTGGCCTATGAACCCAAGTTTTTGTTACACTCTGCCCGGTGGCTTGGATACCTACATATCGCGTTACCTAATGGCAGACCATAAGATTATCAGTGATTAATGACTTTGTATGGAATCTAGATACCGTCTGTAGTAGCCGGAAGACTACGAGTAAGTTTTTTTTTGTGTCAGAAAATGGTTTAGCTTGGTACATGTGTACTTAGATGACATTTTCTTGAGTCGTTCTCTGATCAATCTGGCGATTACTTGCCTGCGTTTGTTTCTCATTATTACTTTACTATCTGCACCCCACGGTTTCATCCTTTTGCAGAGATTAAAGCACTTAGCAATATGGATATCGGATCAGCAATTCCGGAGATTGTTTTTTACAAACATAGATAAACCTTACCTAGTGTAGTTAAAGTAATAAATAGAGTTTGAGGTCTGACTTAGTTTTTCAGTGTCACTGACCTGATTAGGCTTATTTTTTGTCTGGTCGTTAATCCTTTAATCCTAAAGCTGCTTGGTTTAATATCGATGACAAACCCACCTTAATGGAGGGATAGGGGAAAACTAAGAAAACCCTTTTGAACAATTATTTTATGTACATATGTAGCACCTACTGTTGTCAGTGTTACCAGGTTACTTTATACTAAGTCCTATGCCATTTTTTTCAGATCCCCAAGCATTTATGTAAGTAGGTACTTATTCTGTAGTAAGAGTCTTCAAGTACTGAAGTTTTATGAGCTATTGTACGTTATGTGTTAGTCAAGAGCATGTTAAATAAAAAATACCTAATCTATTCAATCGTTGCGTCTTTGAAAATACGACACAAGTTGAGATAAGAATATACATTCTTGTTTTCTTTTATGGCGTAAACCTACCTTCTTTATGATTTGGAAATACCGAAATTATGGGTATTTTCAGGACGTCAAAACTTTTGTGAATACGTTTACAGATGTTATTATGATGGTTTTGGTAATTTTGTGGTTAATTTAGGTAATTGGCGATTACGGGAAGGTGTTACTTTTAATTTTCCTGCATTTCATGAAGTCATGTTTTATTTTTATGATTGTGAAAGGTTGCTCATACTATCACTTCAGAATGAATGCAAGCAATGTTTACAGTTTAAATTAGCGCGAATTTTTTTTGTCATCGAAAATCCGGTCTAGTTTTTGTTTTATATTTTCTTTGAGTACATTTTATACTACAACAACGACAATCAAAACTACAAATAACACCTAATTGCCAATATTTTTGATAAAATTGTTCGTGTGTGTACCAATCGTTGATATATCAATATATTCGATTGTTAATTGAAAGTCTATTTATATTTTAATCTTTACTTATCATCCTAGAAATAATTGAGTCATACTATCAGAAAGATAACGTCAAATTAGTAATTAATTAGAAACAAAAATAGGTTTACATTCTCTTACTCATTGTTGGCAGCTATGATCCATATGTAATAGTAAAACAGTCTATTTTTCCTTTTTTTTAAATAAAAAGTATCAATATCGGGTGATTAATCACTCATTTGCAATTTTTTTAGCGGGTCTCAGTACTAATCAGCTCGAAAATCAGCTGTTCAGTTCATCTTAACACACATAAGTAGGTACCTAATCCTTATGTACCTACGTGTCTATGTCGTTGAACTCCTCTTAAACGGTTGGACCGATTTCGATAAAAGTCTATGTGTATGTACTTGAATAGTTGTCATTTTCAATTGGACAGTTCGAATTGGGTTTAAAGATTTTGTTTTCACGCAAAAGGTGCTCACTCACCTGGAGCGTTCGCCTGTAATCTAACATTTCAGATGCTGGAATCCGTAACATTACAGGTTGCGCACTGTAATGCTCGACTCTGTAACATTACATTACAGTCGAATGCTCCCTAGTAGACATAACATTACTAGTAGGTAGGTACACAATTTACAGGCACATAGGTAGCACGTATCATAGTTTAGCTATGATAAGAAATTATTTATCAAATCTAATAAATTAAACTTCAGTTTCTAATGCCCTAGAGAATGATATTCCTTGTATTATCTTAAGAGGCAGCATAATAATAGTACTTATATCTATTTAACCATAAAATATTTATCAACGTATAAACAAGACATATACAAGTATTGTTTGCGTTTTCACCTGACGAGAAAGATTACTTTCCGGTCCTAATCTAAGCTTTTTCATATAATTATGTGGGTTTCTCTAACCTAACTCATTTTTATAATATGCGGGAGTATTGCTTATGTCCAGTCGCCTTAAGACGATGCCTTAGGACGACGTCTTGGTACGACTCCTTAGAGTGACGCCTAAGAGCGACGCCTTAGGTCGACGCTTTAGGACGACGTCTTAGAACGACGCCTTAGAGCGACGCCTTAGAGCGAAGCCTTAGAACAATTCCTTAGAACCATTCCTTGAAACAATTCCTTAAAACAATTCCTTAGAACAATTCCTTAGAACAATTCCTTAGAACAATTCCTTAGAACAATTCCTTAGAACAATTTCTTAGTACAATTCCTTAGAACGACGCCTTAGGATGACGCCTTAGATCGACGCCTTAGGATGACGCTTTAGGACGACGTCTTAGAACGACGCCTTAGGATGACGCCTTACAGTGAAGACGTCGCTTATGGACGTCTTTTGGCTGAAATGATGATGATGCTATCACCTGAATGAATAAAATGAAAATCACAAACTGCACGTGTTTTTCCCATTAATTTCTTCGGGGATGACCCTTACCCATTAGAGTAACTTTTAGTTTAAGATATTACATAGATGCTTATGTGTTTCTCTTTTCTGTTCCAGGTTACCACAGCTTGCCGTCTCTGCGAAGATATTGTGCCTCCTGATGGTAAGTTCTTAGATTTATAAATTGTATTACACAGCCAGTAAGAACCACTTATGCCATGGTTTTAGTCAATGAGACGCGGTCAAATGTCAGGTGGGTGTCGACTGAAAAGTTCCTACACAGGTTGGTAGAATCGTGCTGTACGTTGCGAAACATCCATTTTTTAGTGTATCGTGTCATTAAAGTTTAAAACAACAACTTTGAAAGAATCTAAGAGTAACGTTACAACAAAGTTACTGCTTCATTATCTCAAGGTTCTATTACTTTAACTTTACTTCGAAACCTAAACACAGTAATATTGAATATTGAAAAAAAAAAATCATTAAGATGATAAAATTTCGTCTTTTAGGAACAAAAAATAGCAATGACATAAGTAAAATAATAACAAGCGCTAATCTTTAGCGTGACCTGTTCTCTTATCTTCCTACTTTATTGTATTCAACAGGTTTTTAAATAATAAATTGTACTGCATTAATAGACGTGGAATTAGTAACTCATTTGGCGTAGAACATAAATTTTAAAACTAATTCTCTATTAATCCGCGATAAAATAAATTAAGTGTGATCATAAAGTTTATTAATGTTGTGAGAGGTTTTAATTAAATAAAAATAAAGTCAGATGTTTTAAGGTTATCGGGTGTAGTCATAAACTTATAATTTGGAAGCGTGGCAGTCTATTAAATTCGCTACTGTATAATTATAATCAATTTGATTGAAATGAGTGGGCTGTTTGCGTAGTTAAAAATATTTAGGAAAGTTGATGCTAATGCCTTCCATACCTACCTAAACTTTTATTTAGCTACGAGTTATCGATCATTTTAACGATAATAATAATTCAGAATCTATAGAAGCTGTCACAGTCTGTGAATCTTTAACTCCAAGACCCAAAAGGTTATTTCACTTAACAACTCAATTATCGAAGTTGGTAAAATTCAAATCAAACCATTACTTGACACACATGAAATCATTAGTATGATTTCTAAATAAAATCTCTCACTAGATGATTGAAAATTAGCATAAGCTGTCGATTTGCCTGATTCGTTCCTATCTAGGTTAGGTATATTCATTACTCATAGCCCAAGTATGTAAGTTCTTAATAAAACCAATTTACGTAACACGTAAAAAGGTCAGTTATCCGGTATAAAAGGATTAGTAATTTCAATCGCAGCCATCATTTTATTCACATTAGCTAGGTGTAATGAGAAAACGTCTGCCGGTTAGCCGTGAAGCGCATACGACGCATTTTAGTGCGATAAAAGTTCTGAGAAATACTGCCAAGCATATAGAAAAAGATACTATACAAAGTGTGCCATTATTTCATATCAATGTAATTAATTATTCTGTGAGATACTCTCTTGATCGTATCATATTCTAAATTACACTTAAAACCACACAAAAAAGAACCGAGGAAATATCAGTCCATTACGGAAACACGTCATACTTCAGAATAAATACAATTATACAATTAATTCTAAGATTGCATATTCATCTTGTCTACGAAACGATAACATAAAATGTAATTATGTAGATATTTCGACTAGTCAACAAAGATTAAGAACACCGAGGTTGAGTAAATAACTAAGCTTCGGTATTTCCAATTCGTAACCCGGGTTTGATTAGGTTCCATGTAGCGTTTGTGCCTATCTAAGGCATTTGTAGCTTTAACAGAGCCTACTTGAATATATTTTCGATGATTGAAATTGATTTGTATTACCATATTAGCCATTAAATGTTAGAAACTATTTCCGTCAAGTCTTAGACGTACGTTTCCTTCAAGGAGTTCCTCAAGGAACTACATTAGGTCATGCTAAGAATGTGATGTCCCGTGACCGTTTCCCTGTCACTAAGAACATTTTTCTCTTGAATACGAAGATTTTTCGCAATGCGTTTAATTTATTAAACATTTTTGTGTAATCTTCTTTCTCGTGTGATTTCAAGTTTGAACGGTCTTATGCATCTGTATGCATCCTTGGCTTATCGTTTTGTAATTTATTTAAAGTATTGTTTTCTTTTAAATATTGGAATACCGTGACTGATTAGCGTTTACTTACAAACAAACTTACAGTTTATTTTCTTGTTAATTATAAACATGTTTTGTAAACTTGTTTTCAATTTTCAATAGGTATTGTACTTCTATGGAATACTTTCGTAGTGCTTGCTAAGTGACTGCAAAAATTGTGCAAGAAACCGCAGCATTTTAGTTGTTACCATTAATACCTAATGTCTATGCTTTGCTTACAAATTAAGCTAAATACCTTGTTTTATTTCTAAGTAAAGGTTGGTATTTTAAATTATAATAGTAGTGTTTTCTTTAGGCGAAAGGTTTTAAAGGGACGGCAGCTTGCTGGTGTACTCAGTGCATAATAATCCTTGTGAGGGTCGTAGGAATATGTTAGACGATGAGACACTTGGAACAGTGTATGAATTGAAAAACTGAAATAATGAAAATGACACTAGTAGAGCGCAAATTTAATGGGGTACACAATCAGGAGATGTCCGTTGAAACTTCTCAAAATCTTATCACGGGACGACACAATTCTTTACTTTTGGTTCGCTTATGCCGTCTTTCTTCGAACGTCAGTCCTTGCGAGACAATGTTTCTAAATTCTATTTACTAGATTGACCCTAACAGGTATATTTATGTACTTGATTGTACACAAATAATACTTCAGGGTTCCGCATTCGTTCGATACGGACGTCTAGACGTTGACGTGACGTGTCCCACCGTCACTATCGGACGCACGACGATAATAAATCAATCATTCACTCATTTAATTAAATCAATCAATTATCGGTTCAATAACGTAATATTGATTTGCGATGTTGATTATTATCAGGGTTGTTACGCTTGTTGAGATATTGTTTCTGTTAAGCTGTGTTTGCTGTTTTTTTGTTTTGAGAGAATTTCCAAGTTGTATTATTTATTGTCATCCTCTTATACAATAATGTCGTCAATGGCTTCAATGATTCTTCGAAACGGTAAACTTAGTATTAACAAAATCACTTCCTAATTCTAGTAAATAGCAGTATGTACGTGACTGTGGCTGAGTTTTTGTAATTATCACATGTGCGACATACATTACGATGGTCAAAATAAGAAGTGTTAAAAAAAAACACGTGAATTCAAAACACGAGAGAAAATATTACACACAAAGACAGTTTATTTCTAGATTTGCTTTACATGAAATGGTAGCACTCAATCTAGGAGCTCATGCGGTTCTTATTGACTATGGTCAGGACAGGCCCCTAAAGGTCAGTGTTATTAATATTTCGTAGATAGATAGGTAGGCACTCAGTACTCGTTTCTTTGATAAAATCATTAAGCTGGCTGTTACGACACACGTAGATAAAAGCCTTACTAGATACCCTATAATCAGGTCTACAGTAAGTGTAATAAGCCTTAATAATGTATTTAAAATTGTAAAGGCTCCCTATTTTTCCGCGAACACATCATATTCAAAGTACGGGACATCAGAGAGTTTAGCGGCCACCTATCATTTGCCATGATTACATACGCAAACACTCCACGCTGTCCGATGAAGAAATTTGCTCTTATTGAATACCGCCTATTACTAGTTTTTCAATTACAAAGCCTGCTATAAGACATGGGTTATGTCGTTATGTAGTATTAAATCGGTAATGATGGGGTTCAATTTCTATTTTGAATGAGATTAAAATTTTCGAATATTTATCGATTTAAGAATGATATATTGTAGGCGTTTGATTCTTGTCATTCATTTTTATAGGTTTGGCTTTTGGCTCGTGCATACTCACAACTACTTATAAGCTTTAAACCCAATATGCTTATAGGTATCGCTTTCCAAATTGTAACTGTTATCGATTTTACGCCTAGCATTCTATAAATATCATATTCCGTCCATGTCTTTGCACTCCGAAATTGAGTGAGTTAAGGTATTTTATTCCCAAAGCTAAAGATGAAGATGGATCTAAGTTGTGCATTAAAAAAGGGTTTTACAGTTCAAAGTCCAGTCAGATGTTAACAAGGATTATTATTCGCCTGATGGTACGAAAATCATGCTAAATCACGATTTAGGTCAGCACTAATGATAAAGCAAACGGCATATCTAGCACGATTAAGCGTTAATCGTGAAAATGTCAGGTATACATTGGTAAAATCATATTCAATCGAAATATGATTAACACACGTTTCTCTTTCAAAATAATGATAACAGAGAAAGATTTTAATGTGAGTGCTTTAAAGAAACTAGTGAAATTACGATATAAAATATTCTATATTAAATCGTATCATAAGAAAGGGAACGTCTTGTGCGTTAGCTCCTATCCTGTTTATTGTAAAAGCTGCCGTGTGTGCGATACCTTCATTCATAATTATAAATCCCTATTTAAAATCATCTAACAATCCTTCGTATAATTTGTCCATATTCATTTGACCATGTTTTACTACCAAAACAGATGTACAATCTTCAATATCTCAGCACTATCTGTTGTTGTTTGCTAATCTGTCTGCTGCATGTGAAGGCCTCCACTTGAGAGCACTCGACATTTCGGCGACATATGTCCTGTATGTAGGTTATCGGAATCAAAAAGATTATTGATTCCAAGTGCATTGATATCACTAAAAGCTGCGTGTGACTTATGTGTAAATGGGTATGCTATTCAAAGTTCCTTATTTAATAGACTGATGACTGTTGCAACGTACGTACTGTATCGTTTGCCCCAGTTTTATTCGTCTTCTTCATGCTTATGTATCTTTGATTCCCATAAAAAGTTTCAGATATTAGTCATCGGTCCATTCTCTTTTCTTGATAGAACTGATTAACAATCATTAATATACATCTGTATAAATCACATTCGTATTACAGAATTAGTAATTTCCTCTACGCAAGAATTACAACCGATATTGGGCTGTTTAGTTCAAAATTTATCTGTTACCCGGTATCGGTTGACGTACCTATGTAATCGATATGTAAACGTTTCGATATAATAAATTAAGCAACATTTGTTTTGCATTGAAATCTTGGAATGTAGTCAAATATTATGTATAACTATTTGATTCTGGCATAGGAAGTGCTCGAAGCTCAAAATGTTTTTTTTTTCAAAATCAAATGCGGAAGTATGGATTCACGCTTCACGTGATAATTTTATGTTAATTAAGACCAATAATTTGACCTTAAAACTGTTTAATTATATACTTCTCTCGTATGAACTTGAACTTAACTAATAAAAAAACGAAAACCAAATCAAAATAGAAACAAGAACAAATCCACATTTAGTTAAAAATAAGGATGACCAAAACAATTATGCAACCTCCATGAATAGTATATATGCGAGAAAATGATATTTTTTCCAAAAATGTCGCGTGACGGGTTTATGCAACACGACTAACGGATCTTCGCAAATCATTTACACGATAATATGTTGTTAAACACTTTCGTGATATGTTTTTGCTTTAAAACTCTGTCTTTTCAAGAAGCTCTTATTTTATATTAACCTTTTTTCTGGAAACTGCATTACTTTTCCTTTAGTTTTATATATTTTATTTATTTTACTTAGAAATTCAATTTGTTGCAGTCGATTATTTACATTCAGGAACTAACGAGCGTATCCACTTACCTAGTAGCTTCTAAACATTTTCATATAAATACACACTAACGACCGCATAATTGTTTTATTTTGTAAAAAAATTATTTTGTAACCTCAGTTTGCCACATTATTATAGTAATACAATTATTATCACTTTATCTTGTCTCGTGTGTGGCCTGTCTAATCCGTAAGTGATGATAATGTTGATCCTTATTTTGAGGTCTCACTTGCAGCTTACTATCATCCTTGTTGACAGAATCTGTGAAACTGACTCGTAACGTAAGATTTTCTGTTTTTACACGATATTACAAAGGATGTTTATTTTATTTTATTTTGCACATTTTACATCGGGTTCTTCCATTAGACGAATTGTGAATCGCTACTTATTTGAATAAAATGTTTTCTGGACTACGATTTGATACATGCTGATGTATCTGCCGATAATGACAGATATATTTGCACACAGACAGATATAGATATATTTGCAAAGCATCTTTAAACGATGATGCAACTGTTAGTGCTTCGTGCTCTTCAACCCCGCTTGGGGAAATGTGCGAAAATAAATCATTAAAAGCCACATAGCATAAACTAGTGAAATCTATCCGGACAATTTCACTTACTTTCTATTTCTGCAACAGTGAAGTGACCTATTCATGTGTCAGACAGATAGCCCCTTTAATCGAACATTTTGAACTAATCCACGATTAGCAATCTTTGATAGAGAAGTTAGGAAGTGATTACGATGTATTGGATTTAGGTCAGGCGTGTTGAAAGATTAAGCTTTGTCTACAAAAGTGTCTATTTCGTTATGATGTTTGATAAAACGTCTTTTTATGATTAGGGATTTTATCAATGCCGACACAATAAGTTACACATACTTTAGGAGTCAGTTTTATTTTAGTTGTGGAATTTCTAAAGATCAGACGAAATAAAAAGGCAGTCAAATGTATGAGTAAACCTATCAAGTTTTTGTCCGTCTCAAAATGGCGTAAATCCCTCAATAAATTTTGATGAACCCGGATTTTATAGACAGACACAATAAAAGATAATACCAGTCATGTCCGATAAAATTTTCTTTTTAAACCTTTCAACATAGCCTACCTACTTATAGTATGAGGTGTGACTGAGAAATTACGTTATCGATGATTGCAATGAAAATCACACCTTCTAGATAGCATGCTGAATAAAATATGCACACGTGTATAAAAACTTTTTGTTCTATCTATGTATATCTCTGTTTTGCTGGATTTTGGTCCTTCTAATGTGGAAAGGGTTGATTATGTTCCCGTTTCAGGACCACCAGACTATAAATAACAGGATCCTATTAAATAGCAACCTTATTTCATTCCGCTACGGACTGGCGCGTGGTGTTCTGATCCAAAAGCTTCGGAGCTTTACCGGCGAAAACCGAAAAATAATCATAAGCTAACATAACATGATAAGCGGCTGATTAAATATTAATTTCCGAATAACTAACAAGCGTTGAAGTACCTTAACAAAGTACTGAAGATTACATGCTATTGAACACCGGTATCTGTGCTACCTACCGTGAAAATTTCCAATACACTAGGTACCGGATAGTTTTGGTTGGTTGACATGTAATCAAGCGTCAATAATGCGTTTACTCGGGTCGGCCAAGATAAGCCCAATGACAAAACGATCAGTGACCTCCAAATACACGATAATTGCATATATGGTTGCTACCGACCTTCCTCTCAATACATGTACCGCAAACATGATTTGGTGAATAGTAATGTTATAAGAATATTTGCAATAGATACGGTTAGTTTCGAAAAGAAAGTTGAATGAATTGATAAACATATGTTGCATGGATCGCTTGGAATGCCAATTTCTCAAAGATGTAGAAAATAAAGAAGTCAAAGTATGGCATCGTTTATGCAAGCATAAACTCTAAAAGCCAAGTTGAGTACCACAGAAACAAATAATAAAAATAAATTAGTCCTCTAAATATTTATATCGTGGTGTGTAACTCATAAATTACATGGTTACGGCATTAAGATATGATATCTCGATTAATTATCTTAATAGAATCAAGTGTACAAAGTTTAATATCACATGATGCTACAACTAATTGAGATAAACATACATTTATTTATTTACTGTAAATATGATTACGGTTTATTGCTGTTCGCGTGACTAGCTTTATAAGATCATACTTTACCGCTTTATTAAACACCAATGAAAGATAATATTCCTTACTTCTTCAAAGTTTATAAAAATCTCCGTAATTTCCATTAACATAATTAACTCTCACATCGTATTTGGAAACAGGACCGTTATTTTTAAGTATGACTCGTTTTGACGTGATATGATTATGTGTCAAGATTTTAAAAACCAAAAGTATTTTCTGTTAATTAAAGTTTCGTAATGCAAGCTTTCGACTTGTACACGTTTCTACAAAACTAACAACCTTATCTATCTCATTTGCATGTACATGTATTGGTTTTACTAAATTGCTATGGCTACAACAACAATCCGAATAACTTAAACATTCAACACTAAAAAGTAAATGCGGTATTGTTTACAAAAAGTTCACGTGAAATGCAATATGGCTGAATAGTGACCGCGTCGCGGTAGCCTATGCTTTCCCACCTGAATATGACACCGCTCGTACAGTTATAAAAGGACTTAAAACGACTGTAGATAAATATGAAAAATCAACTTTGATGGGCATCTAAATAGGATTTATTATTGCCTAAACGTCGCAATCCGAACCCTCAGTCTGACGGATTAGCTGAGCACGGCTGACCCATTAAAACGATCGATTGTTTCCTTATTGTGGTGCCTGCGACGCGAGGCTCTAGTAATAATTACAAAATTCAATATGACTATAATGTGTGGTAGTATTTTCTCCGAGCGCACGTAACACCGTTTGAAATATGCAAGCGTCGAGATTATCACTGCATGGGCGTGTTTGTGTAGTTGTTGCATTATAATTTCATTAGTAATACTAGATAACACACGTAGTAATTTAATCAGCTGTGAGAGTTAAATGTTAATCTAGATCTAGTTGTGGAAATTAGAAGGAATTTTCGCCGTGATTCGGGGTTAACGAGTAAAATATTCAACATCTCAACTCGTGAAGTTCGCAAGGTCATAGGAGATAGGGTTTGATCAATATCTGCGTAATGAGGTGTCGGTCGACACTGGCGCCATTAAAATCCCGGTGAAAGCACCAACAGAATAAGGAAACTAATTTAAACGACTTGACACTTAGCTGTTAGAGTGAGGTGGAATGGACCACACGCAGCAGAAGAATGTTGGAAAATTTCTCTATAACATCTATACCGACTTTTGCATGACGCACTTTCCTTTAACCGAGAGTATTATCTTAATCAAACACCGATGAAACCGCAATACATTTCCTCGTGTCGAATTTTCAATTCTGAATTACTTTTCTAGTGGTTTAACACGTCCGTATGACGTCACACCTGTCACTCTTCAATCATTAAAAAGTCGTGAGTAATCCATGCGTAAATCAGTGTTTTACGGCACAGTGTTATCGCGCCGTCAATTTAGCATGACCATCAGTCTGTTTAAACGTCGAAAGCGGCGAAAATATCCAGTTCTGTGCTTCATTACGAGAATACACACAAAATGGCTCAATAAGTTCATGAATTTAATGGCCGTAGGTAGTCTTGCTAAATGTTTATTAAGAGATCTTGTCGTGCTTGGTAATTTTCATAATTATCACCCTTACAAACCTGATCCACGATAAGCTGGACATATTAGAATATTCTGAATCGTTTGTGAATTTATTCCTGCGCTCCATCAAATTGAAATCTTATCTTGTGCTGTTCGTTCTTCTAATTGTGCAATCAATTTGTTGGTTTGAGATTATCGCTGCTGTTTGAAATTAAGATTACATTGCTGATTTTGTCTGTTTTCAGGTGGTGATCTGCGGTGCGGTGCCATCGATGGTCCGGTCGGTTCGCCTCTACAGCCAGTGTTCCCATATGTACGTCAACGTGTTTCCAAACGGTACCGTCATGGCTCGCTCCGATGGAAACGACCAGCGTAAGTACCTTCTGTATTTACAATTTTACATCCTAGTTAATATGTGACTTTTAGTGCATACTTTGCTAAGGACATCAAATCCCCATTGTACGAATACTAATAAAGTTGAATGCAGTAAAATTACCATCATAACTGTGATTATAAAACTAAACAACGTAGGTGGACACAACATTGAGGTTTAAAATATTAAAGACGGCATAGTCAATTATACACCAGGAAAAACCACTAAGTGTTACAGTCCTTAGAAAACAACTTCAATAAAGCTGTAACAGAATTAAACCAGGAAATAAAGAGCAAAATTCAGGTTGTAAAACTGTATCGGTCCTGACACTGCAAAGTAAACACGAGATATGATTCACGATGTCCGATTACAATTATCAATTACCTCCAATTGAATTACAAACGCGAGGACAATACAGATATTAGCTGTTGAATAAGTAATGCTGTAATTGACGACAATCAACCGTTTAGTTCGGAAGCGGTTGTTATTGTGCAGAGGTATGAAACCCGTTGGTTTGTCGGTTTTTTATGTGAAAATTTGTATCAGGTACAAATTTTCACGAAATATACTCGTGGGCTAAGAAATTTAGTTTAGACAATGTGTGTAAGTTCATCAATCATAAATGATGATGATAATTAACGACACCCTAAACAAGAAAATCCAGTTTTTATTATGAGTGGAGTATATTTCTATACATTTTGTAACTAAAAAGGTTGAGTATCGCTGCTATCGTCGCCAGGTGTGTTCTTCCACTTACATTTAGTAGCCACCTGAAAATAAAATTGGAATGGTAGCACGTTTCACAATTTTACAGCTGCATATTCCCGCGGTAATAGATTAAGACTACGACGGGGAATTCCATGAATAAAACTGAGGTCATAATAAAATTGGCTCGTCTGTGGTTAAGCATTGTGTAAATCTGTTGGAAGATACTTCATGACCAATTAAGAGGATTGACATAACTATAGGTTATTTTATGATGGCCATTGACGATGGTACGCTTAGTTAAATTATTAACTAGCTAACAGAAATAATGCTTTGTTTTTCATTAGTTAAAAAATTAGAACAGGGCCAATTATTGTCCCTTTAGGAACCCTTACGCATTAAAATGTAACATAACAAACATTTATACAAGTAAAGAAAGTTACACAAGAAGTGGAACTCAAAGATGTACTATGAAGGCTGCATTCGCTAACACAGTAAAAGCATGCGTGTAATAGTGTGTAGGGGCTAGACGTGAGAAACTATAGGAATATGTCAATACTTGACGGGTCAACGGCCAGTCACCGCAACAGGTACAGACCACTGTGCGATATAGTAACGGGTACAGCATTGCTACGAAGTTATGACTGAAATGTGACTGTTCTTAGCGTTTCGCATATTTATACCTGGTTTATTGGTGAAAAGGACTTAGTTCAAGGATTTCTCGGATTCCAGTAGGCTTTTTACTCGATAAAGCAAGCTGTATTGGTATTTTCATTGCAATATTTGTAAACATGGTGCGTCAGAGCTATCAGAAATCTTGCAGTGGCTGTAGTGTCATGTATATTGAGAGTATAAATGTTTCTAGCATTCTACACGTTTGTATCTGATTATTTTTTGGTCCCTAGAATTTTCAGTAAGTGATTGTGACCGTTATGTCGGACAACACAATATAATTTTCTTTAATTATATCTAGTCCTATTGGTTATTTTTATTCTGATTACTAATACATTCAAATTATGAGACAGTAACATTTATTCGGATGCCTGATGTCCTAATAATCACCAATCTGTACAGTCATGGGTTTTTATTAGATCCTCAAGTGCATTGTAAATGAATTGTGTTAGGAACTTTTAGTGCAATAATTTATAGCAAAAAGCCGCACGACGATGTTTTTTGCTATACACCCAGCGATAATTTAAGTCTTAACTACTTTTTTTGGTTATTTTCTATCGTTATTCCTCCCAGTTCCAACAAAAACATTTGCAAAAACTCCCCTAACGACATCGGCGATAAATCGACGACTTTTTCTATTTATACAAGACTTGGCTTTTAAGCTGAGCTTGGCAAAGTGAAGGGCTTTCATTTTTTTCTATTATTTGACGAAAGTAGTGTTCGCGAATATGTAATAGTATTCTTACTTGCGAATTACTTAATGTTTGTGTAAGAACGACGCAACTTTGGCGTCAGCGCTTGTTTAAGTTTGCTTTCTCCTTTCGTTATTTTTGGACTTTGCTTATGGGTATTACGAAGCGTTTTGTGTAATAACTAGCTTCTGCCTTATATATCTTCGCTTTAGTCTTCAAGAAACTATGTCGAGATTTTTATCCTGAATTTTTCACAATTTCGTCGCTCTTTCTTGAGTTGAATTTTTTTCTCTCGCATTTTATTTTGATATCTGATTGTGATTCGAGAAAATTGCATTTTAAATATTCATTATTTTTACGTAGCAATATCTGGATAAGTGCCAAGTACTGCTTTCCAATTAAGTCTTCTCTTTTTGCCTTTTTGCAGTAACTCGTACTACCTTGAAAGTAGAAGCACTCAAATATTAAGTGAATGCTTGGAATTTATTATTTTCATGATTTTGATCATTATTTTCTTTCGTACTTATGTGCCCGTATCGCGGGCGTATTATAATAATTAGTAAGCGCAAAAGGATCTTTGTCCGAAATCACAGAAAGGAATTTGATGATTACGAAGCATGCAGGCATATTGTTGTGGTGTCTTTTATCTACCTAATTGAAATCCTTTACCGTACTTTCGAACTTTCAGCTTTATGTTTGGGTTGACAAAGTTCAAATTGCTTCCTTCAGTGATTCTAAGTAGCTGTGTTTATGCGCAGCGCACCACCTAACTATTGTGAAGTTCACATTACATCGTACAACGGTCGTACAACTAGTGACCCAATAAAGTCTGCGACAGTTTCGTATCAGCGTTTTGACACGTAATTTAATTATGAAGATGTTTGCTTTATAATTGCGTCACCCACGTACAGTTCATTACAAACTAATTTGATCATAAATTCTAATATCAAAATTACCACTTACAAAATTACCGACGCTCAATAAAATGTTATACATTAAGTACATTTTTTACATAACGTCAATAAATAATACAGAGCGGAAAGCCATTAATTTAATATGAACAATAATCGCGTGAGAATAAACATTTATTTGTTGCCAGAGTAAAAAATTTAATCACTTGACCCGTGTTAGCATACGTGTTAGTTGTGAAGCAATAAAAGAAACTACACAGCCAATATTAAATTTAACGATTTAATATTGCATCACCAGTTTGAAATGATCTCTAGATTATGATTGTTAATATGAAAATACTAATGGAATATGGTTCAACTGAATTTGGTTGGTGGTACTCTTCGGACACATTGCACCGCCTACCACCGAATACTGCGTGAAATATGTGACGCTTTTTAATTAAAATTAGATTCGAAGGCAGTGATAACGAAATTTAATTACTCCCATCGTGTTAGAAACAGCGACTGGTTGGACTAACGGCAACAGTGCGGACGCCGCGGGCTTTAAAAATATATTTTTGAAAATAGAACTTGGTAAAATATTTATGACGCTTAGTGTCACCAATATACAGGTTTTATAAAACAAATGGGATTGATTTTATTAATCGATGAGTAGTTTAAATCTAGAACACTACAACATGAATCACATTCTTTTAAGAAACCTGTTTTTATTATTTTTAATTTTTTACTTTCAATAAGAGTAATAAATGATCTAATAAAGAAAATATATTACTCAGACTTGTCAAAATTAATTTATTCGTATTGTAACCAATAAATTAATTTTGACAAGTCTCAGAGTATTTTGCAAGATGTATGAAAGGTAAATTTAAAATTTCTCGATATCTCTGAACAGGCAAGCGTAGCACGTTGCGCGTAGACATCTTATTCAGTCCTCTACGTTTAAAAACATCTTCAACGGAAACCACAAGCTCTTAAACTCTGATAACTCACACGGTGATTTATTTTTTGTGGCAATTCATCGAAAGATTGTTTGGCGGAACGAAAATTATATGAAATCAATCGACGTAGGCGGTACGGCGCCTACCTAAATTAAGTTGTTATGTTTAAAACATAATAATGAAGGCCCATAAGTTCCTCTGTTTCGCAAAAAATATATACCACACGCACGATCCCACCTTCAATAATGTGGTATAATTTAATAGGGAATTAATAATGCAATTTGCGCGCGCTTCGAAAAAATAACAGACCTTAAAATCGAATGTTTTTTTTTTTCACATTTTTTGCGTTTAGAAACAGCAAGGTTTTGAATAACTTTATTATCTTTCGATTCTGTGAAAGTGTTCAGAGAAACCAAAAAGGTTACTTTTTTAATGTAGTAGGTAAGTGATTATAAACGGTTTGTTTAGCAGTTAGTCGCAAGAAACTTGGTGATAACGTTTGATGTTTTTCTTAATAAGTTGGTAAGTGGCGTGACTTGCATGCTCGTTTGTAATTTTTTTTCTTCTAAAAGTAAACAAACAATATTTCAGTAGTGCTCTTCAATATTTGATTGCATTTTGTTTTTTCATAAATCTGTATTGTGTTTTGTTCAATTGAATACAAAAAACACACTAATATTGTGAATTTTGTAAATTTATTTTAATTGCAACTCATTTAATCAGTTTTTATGCTTTAGTACCTTACCAAAGGTACAATATAAATAATCATAAAGTAGGTTATTTACCCATGGTATTTTGTTGTAAGCTGAAAATTAATTAATTAGTTAAACTCTTCGTAATGTTTCTTAATGCCATACAATATTCATGCATCACAATCAACTAAGTGCCAAAATTATGTATCAACATTTTTATTACGTATTTCAATTAATATTGGTTGATAGGAATTTCAGGCACATTAATTTATCAAAATAGCAGACTGATACAGTTTATCTGTTGTTTTATTGCTGTTATTATAACATGTGTTCAACAATTACTCGTTGGGTGGTCTTGCGTGTATTTCCAGTATTGATGTCGCGAAAAAAAAAACAATGTTTTGTAAACATTCATACTTTGTTGGATATGTTATTGTTATTGCGTAGGGAATGCATGGTGGGTGCTTTTTTTCGGCCGCCACTTTAAATTAGCAAACGTTGAAAGTGCATAAAATATCGAGGTCTTAAAGTGTATCATTTTTACCCTTACATCCCGAAAAACCATGACAATTATTCTAGGGCACTCCCCAGAATAATTGTCATAGTTTTTCGGGATGTTTACCATATCACACGTAATATGTACCACTATGAACTCGTAAACAACATTGACAAAACTATTCCCAAGGTCAATTAAAGTGACCCAATTTAATATTGTCGTAAAAGGAGATAAGAATGTTGTTATTAGGACACCCACTTATATGTATTTCCCTAAAGACCTGTTAATAGTCTAAATATATATTGGATGATTGTTGACACGAACCCCAATATATGGACATACCAACTTAGTTACTTTTTACAGTTTAAATCTCTGCGATAGCCTTCATGATAGTAAAAAGATGTAGAAATAAAAAAAACTCGATTGTTTTGATTCTATTTGAAACATATATATGTCATGACATAATAAAATATACTTGACTTGACTGTTTTTTTTGTTGAAAATTCTGTCAGAAAACTGTCAAAACATCGAAACAAAACGGTATTATCGCGTTGCGGCTGAATTTGGCATTTATCTACATATTATGCGTTTGACCTGATTCCGATTGCTGCGACAATCCATACCTATCCATATCACACGATAAAATAATACAGTTCAAGTCACTCCTATTGTCTTAAACGTAGAGATTATTTTTGCTTGCCTACATAACATCACAAAAGTTGTCAATGCAATATTGACATAGTTTTTGGTAAAATCGTCATGGATTCCAAGTCTAGATTTCTGAGACACATTAGTCATGTATCATTACTGGGTCAATATGTAGGTAAAGGTATGTTTTGGTTATTAAAATAAACAACACTCATCATCTGCCTAGCGTTTTTCCGAACTATATTGAGGTCGGCTTCCAGTCGAAAGGGATTTAGCTGAATACCAGTATTTTACGAGGAGCGGCTGCCTACCAGACCTCCACAACCCATTAATTGGGTAACACGGTAGTTCTTGGCAAGACTGGAGTCAGATTTACTGGCTTCTGACAATCCGTAGATAACGACTGCCAAAGATCTACAAATGATAGCCGGGACAAACGGCTTAACGTGCTTTCCGAGGCACGAAGGAAACTAGGTATGTTAAGATGGTCACCCATCCACATATCAACCTTGGCAAGCGTTGCTTAACCTTGATCGAACCTTGCGGCCGTTATTCTTTAGCCACGAGCTACACTATACCTATTATTTTTCTGACCAATGTCGTTGCAATACGTATGGATGGCCAATTACCTAAGAAAGAACTGTTTTGTTATAAGTTTTGTTGTAAGAAACTAAAATAGTCAAATCAAAATAGTCAGTTTTGGGTTTTTTTTTTCTTTCAGCATCAAAATCTTCAAAATACAATTCTAAACTGTCAGTGTAAAATTAACCAAAAGACATGAAGAACTGTCCAAATACATGGTCTTAACACCAAATTGCTTGACTAAATACTGTAATCACTTAAATACCTGACACTATTAATCATACAATATGACCTTATCGCTATTTTGCGAATATTGGAGATCAGACTAGGGGGCGTCTAGCTAGTGTGTCATGCGCCAGATTCCACGTAAACACTGATAACTTAGGGGTGTACCACAGAGCACTCATACGCGAAAATAATGCGCGTTACAACGACCCTGATAGGTCATTTAGATCAACTTAAATAAACCAGCAGATTTCGGCAGATTTGATGAGTCGATTTTTAATGACGTTAAAGATAGTTTTATGAATTTTATATCGATATACTCCTTCAGTGGAGTATCACTAGTTCAATTAATCTGACCTTTGTATAATACAGAAGATAATAATGTACTAAACAAGATACTCAAACGTCAAATTTTCAAGACTGCTGTTAGTAAACTGAAAAAAAAAACATATCCACCGAATTGAGAACCTCCTCCTTTTTTTGGAAGTAGGTTAAAAGATTACCTTAAATTCGTACCTGAGCTCCCTAACAATATTGTAAAGGTATCAGGCATATCTCGTATTAGTGTCAGTGCCACATTATGTTTGTGGTCACATAATCTAGCGAGACTAGACGGTAACTTGATATTAGTATCTAAGCTAATGTAATGTATTGCCAGTCTTAGGATGCGATTAGTTAGAATCCGTTGAACACACTCTAGGGTATTTTAGAAACAATTATTTGCAATAATTACAGCGAAGGACTGTGTGAAAGTTGCTTTTGTTAAGTGTGGCTATTGAGGGGATGACTTACAGAGAAGTATGGAAGAAATAGATTATGTTGCGCCTACCCCAAAGTATTAATAGTTGGAGTTATGGGCGAGAGAATGATAATGATAATAATCATTTGTGATATTTCACTTAGATGGTGGTATAGTTAGTTTTAATATGAATGCTACAGTAATTCGTGATATAGATATTTTTCAGTATTTGCTAAATATCCCATTAAGAAAGCAAAACAGGTAAGTAATAAAGAAATAATGGAGATACTTAAAAAAAATGTCAGTCAAATTGAAATTAAATATTAGTTTTATAATGGATGTTCTATTTAAATTCATAAGTTATAGTCACGTGATTCGTTATTCAAATATTTCAGTTCAGTCAATTCCATTAACGAGATTTTATTTCCATAAATGTTTTTGCCTCTACTCTAGTGACATCAGTAGTTTTTGATTGATAGATTCAGACGTTTTACGAAGATCATTAAGAAAACTAAAAATAACTCCATTCTTAGAATCTAGATAGTTCATTTTATCGTCATTAAACAAAATGTCTTCTTAACACTTTTTGCCACTCAAGTTCACGGAAAACCAGTAGCATCTGACATTTGAAGTATTGATATTTGACGTTCTTACCATGATATTTGTAATATTCAAATAAGTAGCAACACTGAATTATTAAACGTTTGTTACAAAACCGTAGCCGTCGATGTGAAACCGCCTCAAAATGTCAGGATTCCTGCAAAGTAGGTAAACCGACTTGTGACGTGCTTAGCACGAGGAAGATTGACAAGGAAAAGACGTGTGAAGGCTTTATAGTTCGGAATTCATAAGACATAATAGACGATTGTGACGAAGACATTATTTATTCAAGTGATAACATAGGAATGTACAGTAATTATATTAAACAACTCGTTAGTGCATGTTTTACTGTTGTATTGACACTTTTCGTAATTAATACACATTTGTTAATTGACGACGGTAAAATAAGTGTCCAGACGGAACGTGAAAAATTGCACGTAATTTTTATTCCCATTCAAAATGTGCAAGTATATTTTAATTGTTAAGTTTGTTAGAATTGGTATTGATTCAGTGAATCCAGTGTCATTTCTGTCATGTTACTCATAGTTTTTCACACCTTGCTAATATATTCTTACAATCGTCTGAATTCCTGGTAGGTGTCGTTTTTATTATACCCTTGACAATGTGTGATGATGACTAAGGATTACGATAATTTCCCCAAAAACCCGTGATGAATATCGAATTTCTGTAAACATTAACAAGCTGATACTTCCGCCACGTGTTTTTAAAACAGATACGATCGCTGTGACGATCGCAAATTAATTATTATCAATTTACACTGTTTTCAAGAAAATCCCTCAATATGTAGTTTGGAAATTCTTCTTTATAACTGTGGTTTGCGGCCATTGAGTGTTTTACATTGGCTACTTTATTTCCAACTCCTCTGGATGGTAGGTACATGTTGCTGTCGAGAATGTAAACCTTGTGGGTACTGTGGCTTTGCTGGTTTGATTTCTTTATAATAATAACCCAAAAAAACCAGTCCTACTACAAGAAGCGAAAAACAACTAAAAACATTTAGTTTTGTTCGAAAGCAATTTTACGAAAACCTTTTTTTGCTTGATTTATGAAAATAAATGTTAAGGACCTGAAACACTTAAAACAGAACACAAAACCGCTACTATTCCTAACCACACTGTAACCAACCATGTTTAAACGAAAGCAAACCAAGGAACAATTCATAACTTTCACAAGTATGAAGTCGTCTAAGATTAAGATAGAGGCAGACTAAAGGATTTCAATAGCGCGCATAATCCCTGTTTATAGTGCCTCTGTGGGTACATATCCTGTCGCCGAGGAGGCGCTAGCTGCACGTTTCCATTGTCACGGAATTTCCGGGGATGGAAAATTAGGTAGGTACGTACGTGCCGTGACGGTGAAAGGGACAGAGACCTACACTGAAAAGTTTAGACACTCTCACTCACTACATTGAAAAGTCGTTTAGTTGGTACATTGTCAGTTGTTTCAGCTATTGTAGGATTTCCAACATTTGTAAACCATTGATGGTTTTGGCATTATTCTAAAGATTATCTTTAGAATAATTCTGTTTTTTTATGCGCTGTTGTGTGTTTATATTTCGATGTAGTTTGGTTAAAAATGTTTCTATACCGCGGTTAAAATTCACTATTGATAGGTTTCTACGTAATTATCGTTACGACGATAATTACGTAGAAACCTATTATTTCATCATTTCATCTTCCACTGCTTCAATGCTTTCACTCTATCTCCAAATGTCGGAAGTAACAATGAAAACGTGCCCACTACTAAAGCGGTCTGGAATTTAACACAAGATTCCCGACAAATACTTACCTACCGCAGCGGCTGTATCCTGTCGGATTTGGTCAGATTACGCGCGTTATCCGCAGGGTTAAGACGCGTCGTAAGCGCTCACCAGTTTATATATCTGTTTATCTGTCTACGACGACTCTGTTAACTGGGATTTCGCTTTATCAACAACTGTAATTGGTATGTGGGAATCCGGTTGGTTAATTTAAATGGGACTGGCGCCGGCGTGAATTTAATTCTAATTTTATGTATTGAACGTCTCTTTTTAATTTTATGGAAGCATTATTGTCGGTATTTTAGAAGAGTTTATGCGATCAGCGGTTTTATTTGTAACTTGTGCAGTCAGTTTATTTTCTATATTTTTTTTTTTCATTTGGAATAACCAACGTTAGGTTGGCGATATCGTCAAAGTAGACTCCACTAACAAAGTAAAATCCACAGTAATGGTTTGAACTCATGACGATTCGTTAGTACATGTTGATCCTATACATTTTTGGAGATGGGTATTCCTGGTAGAATGTCACTTAGCCGAGATGTGGCCTCTGAATGAGAAAAAGAACCGAACCGGGAGGTATGGAAGAAGAAAGGAGAGGCCTGTACCTAGCAGAGGGTGATTCCAGGCTGGAATGGTGATGTTTATGAAAAAACTTTCTTCTGAAAATAACAAATGAAACAAGATAAAACAAAAGACGTATTCTATGACAATCGACATTATCACGTTGAAACGTCAAATCGTTAAGTAAATCAATGTTTACAACTAGATTACAATGTCCAAGGCTGTAGACAAAGTCGTATACTATCAAATATAACAGACATGCTGGCAGCACTACATACGACATAAATTAGTTGCTGCTTAGTTGAACAATGCTTACATTAATGACCTGTGAAAAACATTTTCAGTCGTTTATTGTATGGGTATTTTTGTGACCAATTTTTCATGTTATTATGTAAAGTTTAGTATGTAACTGCTTATTGTTGTATTCATTAGAGGGGATTCCTGGAAAATTGCAATGCTTAAATGGTGTTTAGTTTCTATAGGAATAACTTGGAGTACTAGATATTTACACTTTATTATACGAGTATACGTACCTACGTCTTAGGTAACTGAAACCTTCCACGAATTTTAAATAATTTGAGAGTTTTGGAGTTTACTCCTTAAGAAACGATTTTCATATTTAGCCCGCGGTGTGAAAATTTTATGAGGAGTAAAATCGAGCGTTAACTAAAAGTGAGGCGTTACGTTCCTTTGCGTAATGTGCTTTGCGCACCTTACCCTCCGAGATTATATGTGTGTATTAACAAAGTGTAATCAGCTTGTTTAAGATGCTTTAATTTACCCTCTTTTTAAATAATCTACACAATAATAGTTCTTAAGGAGTAAACTCCAGTCGTGTGTCGGAGCTGACATACACACATTTTTAAGTCAAGAGTGAATTGGTTACTTCTAGGCAAGTATGGCCCCCATTGACTGCATCATTGCATTCTTTTTTTTTATTTAATAAATATTTGCAATGTAATATTTTTTTTTTTAATATAAGTAACCATAATTATACTTACATTGCACGCTTTATGGTGTAACATATCAATCTTTAATCCCGATTTATCAGATCTCATGCCAACTGTTATCAAAGAATTTCATTCATAAGCGTCACTCCTTGAAACCATTTCATTCATAATAGGATTAGTTTAAATACGAATTTACATTAAATACTGCAGTAATTAAGTAATAATTTGTCAAAATAATGATATTGCACTGCAGGTGTGTTTTAATAGGATTATTTTTTTGCTATCGACGATTTAAGAGCCACAAATTACATAATACTGAGTTAATACGGCTCATTCATTATAATGAATTACCTAAACGTACAGACAACAAAGCTATTTGGTATGCAGGTAGCTAACTTGCAAATACTTTTAAACAATGTCGTGGATGTGCTGAGTAGACAATTATTGTACACCACACTCGTAAGTACGTCATAAGCTTAAAAGGTTATAATGTACACATTAGAAATAAATATTGGCAGTGCAGTGGAAAAAATAATATTTTTGCCTGTATACAAATAGCTTTGTTGATTGTACATTAATTAAGTATGTACCTTTAATTCATAAAATTAAGCAACTATACAAGTACTAATAAGTGTAACTGCAAGTAATAAAGTCCGGAAAGCTGAACGGACACCCTGTAAAAAGGCAATTGTAACCATTTGAAAATAATAATAACCAGAGCAAATTACATGAAACTTCAATTGCTTAAATGAGGCTAACTTCCTCAAACAATCCATCATCATCTGCCTAGCCTTTTCCCAATTATATTGGGGTCGGCTTCCAGTCAAACCGGATTCAGCTGAATACCAGTGTTTTACATGAAGCGGCTGCCTACCAGACCTCCACAACCTATTAACTGGATTAAACGGTACTTCTTGGCAAAACTGGAGTCAGATTTTCTGTCTTCTGACAATCCGTAACAACTGCCAAAGATCTACATCATCTAAATGACAGCCCGGACCAACGGTTTGACGTGCTTTCCGAAGCACGGAGGAGTCTCTATGTTAAGATGGTCATCCATCCACAGACAAACCTCGGCAAACGTTGCTTAGCAACCACATTCAACATTCCTCAAACAATCCACCTAGCCTTCAAGTATTTTACATTGAGCGACTGACTATCTGATCTCCACAGCCCAGAACAGGGTATCAAGACACCCCTACCCAGACTGGTGTCAGATTTTCTTGCTTCAATACAAATAACACTCGGAGCCAACGGCTTGACATTCTTTCCGAGGCACGGAGCAGTCTAGATAAGTGAAAACGGTCACCCATCCTCGGATCGACCTCAAAAAGCATTGCACGTTGAAGATCGACTCTTGCGGCTGTTATTGTTTAGCCACGAGCTCCTCCATCAGCTACGCATGTAAAAAAAAAACAAATTCTATGGACTTCATATTTTGTACTGTGCTCTTTAGACCTAGGAAACAAATGACTGTCAATCTCCCGAATCAATTTCCAAAGCGTGACAATTATACGTTTAAGGTAAAGTAGGTAGTTAAAAAAATAACAATTTACATAAAATAACAGCCTCATTGAACTAGGAAAAAAACCTAGTGTTTGAATTTGGGCCCGTTTAGTTGTGCTCATATTGTATGGGGCTTTAACATAAATGGCAAAATGGGGCACTATTTGTAGATACTATAGAGGTATGTTCATTTTTTATCATAATATCACCTGATGGAAAACGATGATGTGGTCGACGATGGAGCACGTTTGCCTTGAAGTAAACTATTATTAATGACCTACACTTCTGTCTGTATTTTTAAGAAATAATGGCGTAATATAATGTTATATTATAAACATTAAATACAAGTAATTGTTACCGCGATAATAGAGATGTAGCTCCAGAGAATTCAGGTAACAAGTACAAAGATTACGGCGATATCGTTATCGGCTCGATAGCCAGTCGTTGACCCGATAGTGCGGTTACTTCCAAATATTTATACTTGCTTTCTAGAAAGTTCATAAAATTGTGTATAGGATTCAATTTTGATGCTATTAAATAATAACTTTAAATAACTTTTCTTTTTTTTGGACAACTCACACACGGTCATCTGATCCCAAACTAGGCGGAGCCTGTGCTATGGCAACCAGACAACTGATAAACATACTTATATATTTCTAAATACATACATATTATAGACAAATTACACCCAGACACAGAACAAATGATCATGCTCATCACACAAAGATTTGTCCTGGGTGGGAATCGAACCCACGACCTCCGGTTTAGCAGTCAGGGTCACTAACCACTCGACCAACAGGACAGTCGAATATAATTGTCGTAGGTATAAGTGTATTTTTTCCTGAGGTTTTCCTTGCTAGATTATTTTCTTGTAAGTGGACTATTCCTGAAAATCAACAATTGTTGCCATATTGCAGTTTTCAAGCCTGGCTGGTTTTTGCTTTAGATAATACTAGCTGCCGCCTGCGTGGAATTAGTACTTACTTTCCTCCTTAATAAATTATAGTCTATCTATTTAATACCTTTAAACGAGCAATTTTTGTATATATATATAATCTGAATCTCGGAAACGGCTCCAACGATTTTCATGAAATTTAGTATGCAGGGGGTTTCGGGGGTTGTGGAATTTGTTCAAAAAAGTCACCGCGGCCCTGGAACGCAGAAGGCTTTAGAAGGAACACGTATGGGTTTTAGTCAGTAAGAGTCTGACAAACCCTTCCGCTCCACCCAGAGCGGAAGAAGTCATTTGATGATTTCCCATCCTTAAAAAGAAAGAAAAAAAAAAGAGTCTGACAAACCCTTCCGCTCCACCCAGAGCGGAAGAAGTCATTTGATGATTTCCCATCCTTAAAAAGAAAGAAAAAAAAAAGAGTCTGACAAACCCTTCCGCTCCACCCAGAGCGGAAGAAGTCATTTGATGATTTCCCATCCTTAAAAAAGGGGGTTTTAAATCGATCTAGCTAGGTTCCATTTTTACGTTAACCAAAAAAGAAACGAGCCAAGCTTGGTCATCCAGGTACTTCTGATTTATAACGTGACGCAAGCGACGCGCTGGGCTAAGCGTGTTCTATCGTCGACCACATCATCGCTAACTTTCAGTTGAGAATGTGGTCAATCACGCGTTTTTAACCACTAAACTTTTCTATACTAATTTTCTCAAGTCTCTACATAACTAGAAGCAAACTACTAACTCCGCTAAGTTTAAAGAAGCTTCAAGTGAAATTACAAGCGTCGGTCGGCACTTCAAAGCATGTTTACATTACAAACTCGAGATTATGTTGTCTTTACAAAATTAGCCTATTACCGAGGTTGGGCAATGTGTACGCGCTCCGTTACGTCTGAAAGAAAGTCCCATCGACCTTAAGTCGGCCATATTGCCGTATGGCCCGCAGGTCAACCTACAAAGGTTTTGCGTAAACATGGAACTAGGAAACTAATATTTGGGCGTGGAAAACTATGATGAGTGATGTGGAATTTTAATGACTGGAAGAGCCATATTTATCTGTCTTTTGTTTGGTTTTTCCATTAGAATTTCTTCAGTCAAGGTATGGAGTCTTGGTTTGCCCATCTTATGAGATTTTGATATCTGGTGAACTTGGTAGAACCTATCCTTTCGCAAAAACACAGGTACTTCGATACTCGGAATAGATACCTATGCTATGTTGTATCTTCGAAAACCTCAAAAAAAAAAATCTGACGCATGTACATTCATTTTTATCAAGTTTTACTTATCTTTTGAGATGTAGTATTATTCCGAGGCATTGTAAAACTAGGTCTACATGTAAACAATGATTTTGTAAAATTATTATTTGATCTATCAGTTGCCACCATAAACTATGATAAGTAGGCGTTTATTGTGTAATTATACATTTTTGATAAAAACCGAGAATCTAGTTTACGCATCACGGTTGCTTGACTGTTTAAAAGGCGGAAAATAAACAATTTTGTTTGATATTCAAAAATTTGTAAATTTAATATACAGCGTTTATTTACACGGTTTGTATCATGGTTTTTTTACGCAATGTGTTGAAAAAAACACTTTAAAATAAAACAACAAGAAATACTAACAAAATATCGTAGCACTTTCTACCTACGTATGACAAAAGCGTGAGTTTGATTGTCTGAAAAACAAAACAATATCAACTTTTAACTAATCCAAGGACTAAAACTAATCTTAACAATTAAGAAGTTAATTACATAAACGTCACGTGACGATGTCTCTATATACAAAGATGGATTAGATAATAAAGAATATTAAAACACCACTGTTTCTTGTTATCTTTGCCGTATTTACAAGTGTCGTAAAGGCAAAAGAAAATATTTAGGTAAGCTATTACGTGATTAATGCTACAGATTAAAATTTTTCGTGCACAATGATTGTAGATGTTTTTATTTTAATAAAAAAAGAAATACGGAATGTTGTTTCAGTTTGTTTCTTTCATTTCTTTTTAAACGACTGCTTATTCTTCGAATTGAATTTTCAATTGATCTTGTTAGTGCACAAATAAAAATTATTTTATTGCTTCATAAGTAAACATAAAAATGTTTTTAGTGTTTGGAGCTTCTCTTTTAAGCTAGTAATGCCCGTGTGGGGAAGCCCCGCTCTTCCATAGCAAAGAAATACTAAGCAAATTTAGGTATTTACAAAAAAAAGAGCAGATATTCAAATATTCCTTTCTTTGAAATTACTTCCTCATCTTCATTCGTACCTAATACATATCTAAATCTAATTCTACATCGCTAGAACATTAAAATAATTGACGATCAATCGACTGTGTCAAAAACGTTTTGTTTCTAATGTCCACAGCACACTATATTTCCACTTTCACACACCCGTCCATTCACTAGTCACACCGAAATTATAACGAATTTATGTTCCGTTCGAGTCAAAGCATTTTTATTTCTTTTAATGTTAATTGAAATGACACGGCTGGTGTCACAGGCGGCCGTGTCCGAGTACATAGTTTTATTTTATTAATTCTTTTTATTGGAGAGCTAGCGAGTTTGGTCTTCGAATTCCATACTTCGACTTTTCCCTTTTATATGTTATCTATCGATAGTTGTGTCCAGTTACATGGCGACACAGTTAACATTGTTTTTGTTAAGATTTCCTTATTTTAAAAGCGTGAGTAAAACAATATTTACTTCGGTTTTGCATGTCGAATAATGCGCATTTTAGTGATAAATGTAAAGTACATAAACGAAACCGTATCGTAAATATTTTGGCATTGGAATATATTGATAAAGACTTGAAGCACTCAATGCCACTGCTAAATCTTTCCATTTACGAGTGTATTTTTCGTCTGAGTTATCAGAACTTCTCATAAAACTCCAGATTTATTTTATTAGTTCCGTTATCAATTCAATTTAACAATGTGTGTGGTCAAATAAAATGTCTCACTATATCACTTAGTTCAAAATGTCAATGTCGATAAATGAGCCGTCATTAAAATATAATGCTTTTGTAGATATAACGTTAATACGATTAAACTACAGCTGGGTACAGACAAAGTGTCTGCGTTTATATGACCTAGTGCCAGAACTCATTTAAAATGGATAAATGAATTGAGATAATGAGCACCAGCTGTCACATTAAACAAATATTAATTTGTCATGTATTTAACTACAATAATTTCCTTGAAATTTTCCAAAACGACAAACAAACCAAACACGGTCTTTACAGAAGAAAATATTCAAAAAAAAAGAGTAAAATATTTGCCTGCCATGTAAGCCGACCATAACCGAATATGTATTGAATGTCCAATACATTAATATTTATCGACATTTTATTTTTGTACTTTATTAGTGTTCAAATATCATTAACGATTAGTTTGTTGCACCTGACTCCGTCCGTAATCCATCCACAATATAAATTGAATTTATTACGTGAGCATAGCCATCGGCGTTGATTGAAATTAGAAAATATGCACCTGGGGTGTCGTTATTACTACAGCCAGGAGTAAAGTTCGGGAATTCTTCGGATATTTACTTTCTATTAATTAATTTCTTCTGTTATGAGTTAATTAATTCTACTTCGGGAAGAAAGTTTGATTTATGTTTCATTAGTTGGTGTTTGTTGTAGTAATAAGTGTTTCTTAATGTGAACAGCGTTTTTTAATAAACAAATGGGCGTAATAAAAATATTAACTGTCGATACAACATTCCTAATCCTAATTTTGGTACCGTTTTAACTGTGTGTTTTATGTGACGTTTTCTTTTGTTTCAGCGAATCTCACCATCAGTACGCGCGGCTTCAGCCTGGAACTGCTCATCCACTCTCCGATGCAGGACATGTACCTTTGCTTCAACCGCTCCCGGCTAGTAGGCAGACGATTGGTAAGTATCAGTCAAACATTATCCTATTCCAAGCTCATTATTACAATTGTCTCATAATGCTTTAATGTTTTTTTTAATTTATTGATGTTAAAACAATTATTTGATTGTCAACAGACTCGCTTCCAAGCGGAGAGACAACCCAACTGCCTGTTCAAAGAGGAGTTTGTGGACGGCTACAACAGATACCACCTGGTGAAGAACGAAGACCGCTACATAGGGTTCAACCGGCGGGGGCTGCAGCTACGACGCGGCAAGAGTCGCCTCACGGAGCGACTGCACAAGTGTTTCTCTTTCATGAAGGAGGCCCACGACTTCGATATCAACAGGCACAACATTATGCGCGCCGGCGACCTGCCCAAGTGGCGTCCGCAGCGTAGGCTCCGGCCGTCGCTCAACGCCATCAAGCCGCCTTGCCACGGCACGCGCCACCACCACGGCCGGCCCCAGAGGCGGAGGAACTGCGACGGCACGTAGGCCGCCAGCCCCTCAACACATAGCAGCTCATTTACGCTTCAACGCTTCGCGCGTTCCGTTGCCAGCTGTCGATGGACATAGTGAGTGGACAGAGTATTAGTCAACTATCGCAGTATTATTACAGTGACGTGGACTGGATAGCGTTAGGTTAGCCCGCGGTGGCCGCGGCGTTTCAAACGCCGCATGGATGGTAGCTGGAGCGAGAGAGCAAACATTTGAATGGGGAAAAAACGCCGAGCCGGGACGACGACGGAGCTGTGAAATTCCTTAAGGTCGTGTAACATCGTGGCGCTCGTTTGCTCTTGTGCCAGCGGTCGGACTCGTGCTCTAAAAGGAAAAAAGGTTTTCTGTGGAAAGAGCAAATAGTAGTGTGACCAGTCACGAGTGTTCCGGCGGACCACCGCTGGCGGAGCAGGCGGCGGAACATCGGCAGCGCCGCGCCGCCGCGCCGCAGAGTAGCCTCGGGAGCGCCGGCTGGCTCGCCATCAGTGTAGCAAAACGCCTTTACGTCAATTCTCAGTGTGTTATTATTTAAAACGCTTTACTATTAAGTACGGATCGTGTTATCTGCTTGTAAATATAATAAAAATAATTGTGTTTACTTATTTATCAAACAAAAGTTAATCAGAAATTTGTAAACGTAGGTGTTAGATGTAAAGTTGTATTAAAATGTTTTGTATTTAATTATGGGTATTTAATCTATCCGACCAACCGCTCTCTTGTGATTAGCCACAGTCGCTATGACCTAGTTTTCTTTACTAACTCCATGTACTGAAACTTTTCCTTACTAATGTTCATTTGAATATATTTTCCGGTCGATATGTGAATTTGATTGTATGATTTCGAGCGCTTTGTATATATTATTTTAAGAGTTTGTATGAGAGTGATAGGTATTTGAATCTCTTTTGTCGAAATCTTCTCGATTTTTGGCGATTCTAATAATGTTTTCAATAATAAAGTTGCCAGTTGTAGTATCCATTTGAGCTGAAACAAAGAAGGCGTCAGTATCGAGTGTTCCGCTGTTATCCATATGTTCGTCACCATAAATACATATAAAGGACATTTATAATCTTAATATTTAAATAAGATCTGTGCCATAGTGTGGTGGCAGTGTATCTATGTGTTCGCATTATAACTAGTGTGTTAATTTTGTCTGTAAACTTTGAGTAGTTAAAAATGTTTAACTTAAGAAAATATTACAGAATACAATTGTGCAGTCATTTTCAAAGGCAACATATGGAATATGACGTAATTTTCTTATAAGCAGTATTCGGATATAATTTTAGTGAAAATAGGAAGTTTGTCGAAATCAACTTATCTTGTTGTGTGCCCACCCAGAACAAATGCGTAGCACTGTATACCTGTTGAAAATGATTGCAACGATCATCCAAAAACTTAGTGAAGATAATATTTGTATCATGTACCCAGTGTATATTCAAATTAAAAGTAAAGTTATCGATTAATGTGGAACATTATTGCGGAGTGAATAACCCGTCAAATGCGGTAACGGCAACTAGCAAGGTGTTTCCAATTTTCACTCAAAGCTTTTACAAGAGTCATTAACTTCTTGGCACAGTTTGAGATGTACTCAAAATTCAATACTTTGAAGAAATACAATGAATTAAGATGTTCTTCGCTCGGTGTAATGTTCGGCATTTGTTGATAAAGCGTAGTGGAGATGTTGTCACCATTCAGCCATGTATTAGGTGTATCTATTGCTTTACATTCCACCATTATTCTACCAATAGAAGACAGACAGTTAAAAGACATTGAAACATTCCAAATAATGTGTAAAATAGTTTACAAAATATGCGCTTAAATACATAATAAATTGTTATAATAACTTGACACTGTCTTATGTATTACTGTGTCTAATTATAAGTATTCAGATGCTGAGAACGAAATATAAATGCTAAGAAAAATTACGAAATTAAATCATATTTAACTCGCATTTCTTGTGTTATTTACTTACTGAAAACATGATTCATACTGACACAACATATTTTGTTTCCTGCAGTGTATTAAATATAGCCAAGACAAAAATTCAAATTCTTGAAATTTGATACCCTAACTCAATGAATATTTACCCAAAAGTAGCAAGACGGGTGCGGCCACAAAAAAGGCGATACTTCCAATAATCTCGCCGGAAGAGGGTGTTTGCGGGTAAAATGTAACATTTAGAACAAACAGGGTAAAGTGGGGCTAACAGGGCGTGATGCCGTCGCGCGTGTGCGCTCGCCGATTAGCACCTAGCGTCGGCACAGAGTAAGATAAGCACAGAGATAACAACTACTTGTCTAGGAAAAGTGTTTGTAAATATTGTGGTGTTACAACAGACGTAAGTAATCTTTGTTATAAATTTTTGTTTTAAATTTAAAAAAAAATGCCCGACGCATCGACCCACCAAGGAACTCAGTCTGAGCCTTGTGACAGGTTAACAGATAGAAGTATTACGACACCCTTAAATCCAAAGAACAGTATTTGCCAAGATCAATGACGCTTACCAAAAAAGAGAAAGATAGTAAATAAAAAGATAAATTTAGCATCGATGAGGCATTCGAAACTACAGTAGAGACTACCACTAGCATCTAATATTAGTCTAAAATCAAGAACAACAAATCAAATGTCGATCCTATATTTGCTGAGTGTTTTATTAATACATGTCCTAAGAAAACATGCAATACAAGTATGTTTAATTTTGAATGTTTGTGGATAATGTACAAGTACTTGCGCCAATCGAGGTGTGCCAGGAGCAATCATTGATATGTTAGTTAATGCATGCTAGAGTGGTCCGTACATTCAGAATTTGGTACAATAGTGTTTGGTCAACATTTTGAAGAGGATTTCAAACACGATGAGGTAAGAAAAATATTGTTTTAATCATTTGTTTACTGTTTTAAAAATAAGTGTTGGCACATTGACCTCCGCGAGAGATTCACTTTCAGCACAAGCTACCTACTCGTGATTGATAGTTTTTATTATTATAATTGAAAAAAGAATAATAGCCAGGGAACATGCTTTTACATCATATTACAATAAATAATGCTGTCCAAGATTGTAATTTTTTCTAGCAGACAAATTACCACAATCAAAATAATAAAAAATAAATCTGAATTAGCCATGAAACCTAATCCTACCTATTAATGCAAAGTGAGTTTTTTGTTTGCTGAACCAATTTTGGTACAGAGATAGATAGGACCCAGGAGACGACTATACTTTTTTTGAGAAAATCTATATTAATGCAAGCCACGCCGTTGGCTAAAGCTAGTAAGAAAATAAAATAGTAATTAAACAGAATCGAATTATAAAAACCCATATCAACGTGTATTAAATATGTTCTGTGCCAAATCATTTTATTATAATTACAGGCGTACATAATAAAACGAATAATCATAATTTAGTTTTACTAAATGTATTCTTTGTTTTCTATATTGTATAACTTATTGTGAACTGTTAAAGGCATTAGTCGTGATTTGACACGCCTTTGTCCGCTATTGTAATATTATATTATTTCTACATCTTTATAATCGGTGAGAATTTGCGTCACCATTTTTTACACGCAGTACGTCGATATATTGCATCATACATAGTATAAGTTTCATCATCATCATCGTTACAGCCAAAAGATGTCTACTGCTGGCACCCAGGTCCACACAGGCCTTTTCCAAGCGTCGCCACATCGAGCAGTTCTGAGCTTCTCACATCCAGTGGTTTCCTGCTCTTGAAAAATTAAATAATGAAAATAATCAGTCAGTACTAAATTCTTTGATGCACAAGACACATTAAATAATGTAAGAACGCATTACCTAGAAATATTAATCATACGATTTGTTATCGGTTGAAATTGTAACACGAGACACGAAACGCGTACATTAGCAGTTTTGGTTTTACGCATTAAGTTCTGTAACAAAAACATAATATTTCATACATTGTATTTTAACATTCCGCTGAATTGCAATTATTATAGTAAATATTACTACATGCACAGATACAGTTTAAAAGTCTCCCCAGTGTGAAAAATTTGACGTCATTAGTTTGGCGCACTCTGAGAATTTAAAGTTCGGATTTTGTTTACTCATAAAATGAAAAATTAAAATTTGAAAGACAGAATGAGAAGTATCCACTCCCAAGTCCAGAAATAAAATTATTATTAGACCTACACAGTGTACACAGCCTACACAGTGTAGACTAGTAATAATTATTTTATTTCCCACTGCTGGGCAAAGGCCTCCCTCCGTTCTTTTCAGCGTTCTCGATTTTGTGCTTCTTCCTTCCAATTCTTAAGGAAGTCATTTAGGTAGTACCGCCATCTCCTCCGCAGTCTGCCGTGGTCCCGTGATGCTGCTTCAGGGCGCCAATCCTGTCTTTTACGGACCCACAGCTGGTTCAGTATGCGGCAGACATGTCCTGTCCAGTCCCATTTAAGTTGGGAAGTCTTTTGAGCAACGATTTGTGTTTTGGAGCGCATATTGTGTTTCGAACGTGGTCTGGTAATTTAACACCTAATATACTGCGTTCCATGGTATGTTGGCAAACCTTGTGTTTGGACTTTTGGATGTTAATCCAAGGTTTGCCAAGGTTTGACTAACGTCAAATACCAAGTCTGTGCACTATGGTACACATAATACACATGTCCATCAGCTTGCGCTTGGGCAAAGAGCCTTTAAATAACTCCTTTATTGACCAGTAGCTCTTCTAGGCATGTTTTGTTCGTCTTGCAATTTCTGTATCTTGGCTTGCCTGGAAAGAGATTACTTGGCCCGAGTAGAGATGTTCTTGGTCATATTGTATATTCTCCCCACCTACGTGTATGTTCCATTTGGAGCTGTTGGCCGTAATTTTGGTCTTCGACATGTTCATCTTAAGTCGAACCTCAAGGCTTGCATTGTTAAGGTCTTGTAGCATTTACTCTAGTTCTGTGGTTGTTGGAGAGAAAAGGACAATATCATCAGCGAAACGCAAATTTTTGTTTATGTTTTACTTGTTAACTTTATTAGAAAATTAATAAACGCAAATTGGTCAACCACGCTTGATCTATGACAATAACCTTCTCCTCTCATTTGAATGCCAGTGTCTAAAATGCTTCTTCCAGGGTACTGGTCAATAATTTCAGGGACAGCGCGTCGCCCTGTTTATGTGTGAATTTCAAACTTAGAACTTAATCTCTTTAACTTGATGGTAGTTTTGCTATGGGTTTAAATGTTTTGCAGTAGTTGTATGTACGTCGATTATATCTGTTGTTTCGTGATGGCGTTAAATATTGCAGAGTGTGTGATGCTGTCAAAGGCTTTAGAATAATCCACAAATGCAACACACAGGAACTTTACATTCTTGATAAAAAAAAAATTCGACTCTTTGGTTAATGGTGCGTAAATGGTCAGTGGAAGAAAATCCTCTATGGTAGCCTGTTCTGGGAGTTTTCTTTTCATCTCGTTGGCTAGATATACGTTTTTCAATTACATTGAAAAAAGTTTCGCAACTATGAGAAATCAGGCTAATTGGTATATAATTATTAATATCGGACTTATCGCCTTTCTTATGGAGAAGTATGATGTTATAAAACGTAAAGAAAAGATGACTGCGGCCTCTGAACCTTTGTCTACTCTGTGCCACAAGCAAGTTCGGGCAAGAGCACACCGCCGCATACGTAGTCGATTAATATGTTTGTCGATACTAACATATGTACTGATGTATGTGTTAACTAGCCTATAGAACGTGCCAGTGCATACCGCACCTTATGCAGGTGTACAGCCAAAGCCTCTTAAATATGTGGCAAGAATATTAATTTTCAAGTTTTTAAAAGCTTATTAAATGATGCGTTACTATGCTGATTATCGTGATTTTTAGGTGTGAAAAGTAGTTACGGCAAGACAGTCATTTATTTTTTACGTAAAACAAGATATTTATCCACACAGTTAGTTACTTCTGCGATAGTAAGAACGGTATTCCTAATTACATGTATAAAAATAACTAAAATACACCGCTTAATTAAGACATAATCCTTACCATAACATTAACAAGTTACTTCACAATAAAACGCAGTAGGTGACCATTATAACAAGCATATAAAATAAACCCATAGAAACCTAACAACATTCACCTAAGAACCTGAATGACGAGGCAAAAAGAAATTTTCCAAAAACGAATCATACCAACGTTAATCGAGTCAAGTCTGTAACCAGCCAAGGGACCGCTAACACCTTGGCCAAACATTGGCTTAGACTGCACCAACCAGTACCTTATAAACAAATAAGACAGTTTTTTATTCATAAAATATTTTCGTAAATGGATTCTTTAGAAAGAAGGACCAGTTTGGAGCACACGTGGCTTCTGAGGGTTAGGTACAATTAGATACAAAAGTGTGTAACTTTGTACCGTTCGGTTTAAGTGATCCGTTAAAGAGGGGTTCATAGAAATGAATGAATGATGAAGCTATTGAAAACATTGTATGCGTATGAATACCTTGTGTTTGGATGGGTACTATGGTTTGGGTATCTTTTTCATTAGGTTTAACTGACGTTTTTTGAGGAAGACGCCTTTGCTCTACGATGGAACAATTCATTTAAACTGGCAAAAAAAAACAATCTATCGCCCATGAAAATCAAATCAATGCCTAACTTTTTTAGGGTTCCGAACCTGTATATGAAAAAACGGAACCCTATAGGATCACTCGGTAGTCTGTCTGTCACAGCCGATTTTCCTCAACTGGACCGATTCAGTTGAAATTTGAAAGACATATTCAATTCAATTCAATTCAAAACATTTATTTCAGACTTTTCGGTCCATAGAGTGGTAGTAAATCAAGATAACTTAAAACTATGTACATATGAACTTCAGTCTGTGTCCCAAAAAAATGAAAATTGGGGCACTTTTTCGGGAGCAAATTAGAAATTTAAAAATAAGTTTCTCAACTATGACATATTAAATTATTTTCATAATTTTAAAACATTTCATTCCGAAGTTTTTAAAGAAAATAGATGCAAATTTACCAATTTTTTACCTATCTCTGAAACTACTGAGATTAAAATTAAAATTAAAAAAAAATCTTTCATAAGAACCTTCTCCTGACAATAACAAACATAACAAAAAAAGAATTAGCGAAATTGGTCCAGCCTTTCTCGAGTTTTGCCCTTAGCAACACATTTAGCGATTCATTTTTATTATATAGATAAGAAGGTACTGGATATCTAGAGCGAACATGTAGCAAACAAAATGAACAATGAGCCCAATAATAAATAATATTTAAGAGTTACAAGTAGCCAAATAATAACCCTCTCATACCTCCCAGCCTTTAATATCTCTCGTTACAAGGAAATTGAAGTGGTGCGCAAACAACTGATGTGCTGAAGCGTACTTATTTTATGAACAAAGCGGGAATGAGGCAAAAATTGTTGGATATGCCAATAGGACCCATAATGCCTATATGCCGTTTGGGCATCACTTTTTGGTCTTAGTGTCCGCGCTGAATATTTAAAGGACTTAGTCTTTTTTGCAAAGGAATGTAATGTAGTTGAACTCTTCAAGGACCACAAATGGGATAATTAAGTGTTGTAATACGTAGTATTCAGTGTTAATTTGATTAGTAGTCGTCTTTATTATTAAGAGAAAACGTATGAAGTACCGTGACAGTCACCTATTTTGTGCTATAGTTTAATTAAATTTACTATAGTTACTCCGTTTTGAATCGAAATTATCATCATAATGTGATCCCTGATTACAATGCATCAACATGACGGAACCCTTTGCCGGTGGTACTAAGATTATGCTTCTTCATACACCGTAAAGTTGCTCACATCATCTGCACAAAAGACATACAATATTTGATTTCAAACACAAACTGCACAGCCCATCACATAACTACAATGATGTCCTATTATTTCGATCATAATTTTCCAAGTCCTTACGAAGGTTGCCTTGGCTGCCTTCACTCCAAATACCCTCAGCCATTCAACCCTTCCATTCGGGCTTGACAAAAAATACTCCACTTTGTAAATATTGGACGGCCAGTGTCTAGTAGTTTGGTGCAAAGTATAAGCGGAAGCTAGTTTGAAGTAGCGGTTTAGCAATGTAGGGATCGGTTGATTTCATTATCTTTTGTGTCTTTTCAAATCGATAACTTTCATAGTAAATCTGCTCACTATAGAAGCAAATCCAATTATATGATTACCCATTAAAATATGGAGATATATGGGCTGCTCCTATCAGCCCCAGAAATAATGCAAATGCTCTATTTTAAAATCTATTGTTTCCTTCCTTATGAGACTGTTACCAATGAATTTTAAATGAAACATATTTCCTGAATCTTGCTTAAAAGCCTCTTGTATTAATTGTTGATTAAGTCCCAACCTACAGAAGAAGCAGCAAATCACCCAGAGTTCAAAACAAAAACGTACTTTCATCGCTATCTCTTATAACTTAACCCACACACCCAAACGTATTGTGTTGGCCCTTTGTCCTTTTAACGCCACTCGTTTGTTTGAAGTCGTCGGGTATAACAAGTCCATTAGGTTCCTCGCGGATATGTCGAGCCATCACAGAGGTGCGGAGGAGACGAGGCGTCGAAGAATGTCTCATGCTTTTTTGTTTTTGGAATAACTGCAATACTGTTTGCTGAAGAAATTCAAAGGTGTGGTAAGATATTTGTGATGTATTTGTTGAATGTTCGATGCACAAAATCGTAGCTACCACCTTTTTGCCGTGATAATGTATAATTTGTAATTTTACACTTCAGATTTGTAGCGCTGCACACGATTGGTCGATATCACGCCGCTTAGGAGAGACCTATATCTAGCTGTGGATGGCTTGGCGTTTTCGAATTATTTTGACGATTCAAAATCTTACGATAGTGAATTCCTCCAATTCCACTACGTTCAGCGTCAGCTAATTGAATCACTTTTTTCGAACCATTTCACCTATGAATATTGACAGGTCTTAATATTTGTAACCCAACAAAAAACTAAACAATGGATTCTCTTATTCCCGAAATATCTAGCGCCGTCCATTGAAGTGTCCTTCTATTTTATTTGTTTATCCCCATTACGTTTTTGGACAAAAGGCGTCGAGTGTTTGGTCGTCTTCAAGAGACCAACAAACGTTTCGGGCAAATAGCCCAAGTTCCCACGGATAGGGCAACCAGTTTCTATGACCCTTATAACCGTAATAAGTGAAATAGTTCACCAGAATTTTGATAACGGGAAGAGGTGCACCTCTTTGATTGACATTAAGGGTTTCACTGATTTATTTGGTTGCATTTTGTATATGTAAGAATAAAAGCAAAATCAATGGAAGAGTTTTAGCACTTGACTTAAAAGCCACAATTTTATTTTTATTAATTACATATTTGCCTTTTTTGCACATACATATATATGAATATTGCAGAAAGAACTATTTAATATCGTGTAAGTACTAACTAATACTCTCAATCGTATGATTTTGATAAGATATCATACTAAAACCTTTTCTGAACTTTGATTTATTACCCATTTTACATTTAATATGGATATCTGGATATCAATTAATATTTCCGGTTTAATTTAGGATATTTGATAACACAGTTAATCCGTGTAAGTTTCATTGGAAACAAGATTACTTCTTGGCTTTGCTAACATTCAAAATAAGATAAAATGCTTTGACATAGCAATCTTTAAAGCAATTTTCCGTAGGAAATTTTGATGTTTGATTCTTGACAATATCATCAAAATAACAATAGATTTTTAGACCGACGAAATTTGAAAACAATCAAATAAAATCTCTAAACACAGATAAACATTTAAAAGTCAATCGTTCATCGGATAGCATAGTAATGAGTGCTCGTTGAAAACAAACTTATCTTGATGAGACAGTTGAAGCAAGGGAACCATTAATAACACCGTATATATGTATAATAACATCATTACTTCAAAGGTAGACCACCCAAAATCATCACCTCCGTAATATATACATCATAATGTGATCATAAACATCAAAGATAAGAAAGAAAATCGAGGAAAAAGAGGGGAAAGAATACTTAAAATTAAGAGAAATCGCCGCTCGTCCGATATAATTGTAGGCCTCTGGTGTCGGCAATTTGCATATCATATGAGGAGCTAATGGTTGTAAAGTAAGATACGATTTTTTACTGAATACTCTTGCACGAACATGCACAATCGTTATTAGCATAGATAAAGACCAAAGAGGTATGGCGGACGAGTTTTTAAACGGCTAGCTTGTTTGTAATCGATGGATACTTTGTAATTGGTGCTTAATAGATGAAGATGGTAACAGAGATTATTTTTCATTAAATGCAGGTAATTATGAAGCCGTAAAGTTTCTTTTTTTTTCGTTCTTGGTCGCAGGGCTGGTGACTTAAAGAGTTGTTAGCGGAGGCTAATAAATAATACGCTTTCGTGGAATCCCATTATAATACAAAAATTTGTAAATTGAGATTCTGATGTCGGCATTGTTTGCCAATATTGCACGGGTATCTAACAAAAAAAATCATTACATACCTATTTAAAAAAAAAAGTGACATTTATTTAAAGATAGCAAAAATCCATTGGGTAAGTAACAATAGTCTTAACCTATGTTAGTAATTAACTAATAACACCGACAGTGTACAGGTGACAAGTGACCTCACCAACGGTCTGTCATGACTCCCGGCATACATATGCTAGATGAAACGTTTTAAGACTTATAACTTTGGTTAATGCATGTGCCTAAAATAGGTTCTTGAACGTTATCGAGCCTCCAAGAGCTTTTAATATGTAATGCAAAAAACACTCGGTCCAGTTGAGCTTCTGTTAAATTTAATAATCTATGCAACTAACTGTACTTAAATCGCGCTACTAAAATATGCATCGACAGTTTTGGAAGGCGTTCCGTCATGTAATGAGCATATTTAATGGACATTATTTAAAATAATTTATTGTTTAAGCTCTTAAGGCGAATACTATCGCTCAAATTGATCTCGCTACCAGATTGTTCACCATTTCATCAAAAAAAACTACAGTTATCATATGTGGTCTTATTTTTATCGATCATCGATAGCTTGTAGGCTGATTTTATGTAGATCAAAAGTTTTTTTTAAATTGTAACACCTAGTTAAATTTTTTTGTCTTGACTTCACCTCTACAATCAGCCTATATTTTTTTGATCATTTATTTTATTCAGGACAATGTTGTGTGAATTCTTGTTGGACATGAGATACGTCCCCGGTAGCGAAAACGATCGAATTGCCGCTCGATATACTTAACCGCAAAACTATCACCTCGCATAGTGTCAGATGGAAATAATCACTTACTTCTATGATTAGGTAGAATAGTTAAGCGATATAGAGATGATTTTGCATTAAGTATTTGGAGTTAAAAACATGTCGAACCCCAGTGTCACAAAATTTGACAGGTTTTCAGCTGGCAGGTTTGCTGTTTCTTATTCCAGAAAACGGGGGTGTTTTTTCTTCTTTTGGATAAATCATAGATAAAATTACAGCCAGAAAAAATGATAAAGTCTGAAGTTAGAAGGAAGAAGAAGCATCTTCCTCACATATGGATTGATCCTGCTTTGGCAGGCTCGAAGTATTAGGCCTACAAATTTTAACAGTACCATCGTCACGAAAAAAAAGTCTGGTTATGGCTATGATTAGAGCAACCTATTTTAAGAACCATCAACTCAAATTCAAGCAAATCAAAGGCCAGCAATAAAAAAATCTGCAATTAAACGTTCGAGGTAAGAGTAGAGAAGTAGAGGATAATGATCAAGCAGCTAAAGAATACTACGTAGTCGACACACCCGCCTCCGTATTTTTCAACCTTTGTTCTTCTAATCAGAGAACTAACACATAGTGTGTACCTTTTAATTAGTTAGTGATCATTTGCTCACGTCTAGTCAACAATTAGAAACTGTAAGTTTCTGAATACAAATAAACACGAAAAGGATGTAAGTACAATGATGTAAGGCTGAAATCATCACAATTCACGTGATAATGTAAGTCAGAAACAATAAGATTTTCCTGGAAGGGTAGGAATGCTATAGTCAAAAAAAGACAAACCTCAACCATACGTGACACTAGTATTCACAATGTGCCTGATGCAACATTCATGGTATACGTAAATTGACAGAAGAACAATCTATAAAAGGGAAGAAAGACAATATGCAATAGCGCCCTAGAAACTAAACTCTGAATGATAAGCTGAGTGTCCAACTAAGGCCCCTTCATAGAACAAACAAACTGCTTAAAAAGGAAACGTAGTGACATGATAGTTCCGGAATGTCATTGTGTTCCTTTATATTAACTGAAGATATCAAATCGCAGTCATTTGTTGAATTGCACATAAAACTATGTTCTAAGCATGGTTAACCATCCTACAACACCTAATCCTCTACCTTACGGGTGCCAATTCTTTATTATTACAACAAATTCATAGTTCTATCATCATTATCTATGGTTCATTATGGCTTGACTGGCCTCGAACTCTTTCTGTTCTCCTTTGACTACATTAAATCCTGAGCCATGACCAAGGCCATACCGAAGTTATTATTATCTCTTCCGCACTTTCGCTTCATATCTTCCGAAAATCGGTTCGCCTATGACTTTAATACTAATTGTAACCTTATCATTTCCCATATTAAATTGTACTTCAAGACACAATAGCCTAGCCCAGGTCAATCAAATATGTATGAGATCGCCTTACCCTTATTATGTTCCGAAAGTGTTATCAATAAAGTCTTGAGCAGATTTAATCGTTCAATTACCGCTTCTGTAGGAAGCCGGCTCGAGCGGTGTTCGTAAGACGCTGGGCCTGTTTCACGATCTTGTATTTCTTCTCGCTTTTTATAGCTTGTAGGATTGGCAGAGTACTTACTAACATCGAAATTGAATATGTCCAGAAATTCTGTATGTTTGGATATTTGGATGTTTGTTGACCAATCACAATTCAACGGCTGAACGGATTTGGATGGAATCTCGTACACATACTTTTTATAAAGCAGAAAAACGTTTCCTTGGGATTAATTCCAATTTTACAGTGGGTGATGCCGTTGGAAAAAGCAAGTGTGTATAAAAAATATATATAAGCTGTAGAAGTATCTGAGATAGGAACAAAGTTTCACTAGTTTTTTTTTTCTGCGAGAGTAGATCAATATAATTGTAAGCCTAGTGCTCCATATCCCAAAGATTAACCTTGATTAGTATGAGTACACCTGAAACAATGGATATGAATAATTCATCTGCAAACACTGATTTCATCAAGGTTTTAATTTTGTTTCGCAATTGTCAATATTTTGTTAAGATAATATGTTTTAATATTACATCTTATTTAACACAGCTGTAACACGTTGCTAAGAAGTTTTTTTTAATCAACCTTTTGTTCCACTGCTGGGCAAAGATCTCCCTTTCCACTCTTCCCGGTGTTATGCTCTCTCCGATCAATCCATCATGAACGCCTCCCAGTCGTCTCGCCAGCGTTTCCTGTGGTGTATTATTAAAATAATTTTGATCATTAGTGCAAATTGAATAAACAGAATTAAATTAATCATGCATACCATTTGTCAGGTCAAGAACACGTGTTTATGATTCGTAACACTGGTTTTCTTTTGACGAAAGAGTTTATAAGCTTCACAATTATGAATATCATAAAAAATCATTTGCATGAAATTCATAATCATGAAGAGCTGAAAGTTCTGTTTTAGGAGATTTTTTATGCTTTTGCAATCGAAGTGTTTTTCGTGCTTGACACGATTAAACTTTGATTTTACTCATTTTACCGTTGATTTTTATATTATTTTATTTGTTGTATGCAGATATGTGCTATCAAGTTAGCAACAATATCATTCATGGCAACAACACGATTCATGCCTAAGTTAAAAAATAACCTTATCGTTTGATTTGTTTCATGATTTATCAGATGTTACGCCAAATGTGCCTACATTTTTTTTAATGATTTGCATTCTTTTGTGACGTGTATTCCGTTATTGATCAGTTATCTATCAGGTCTGTGCGTTACTTATTTATCTGGCGGCATTTCCGATATGTAATATTCTTTGATAATAATCATCATGAGTACCTAACTGGCATTTATTTTATACAAATAAATGTCAGTTACTTACTACCATATAATTTAACGTAATCTAATTAATTTATTCTTCACATGATTGGTTACTTTGAATCACATACACTGGGCAAAGCAAAATTGCCTAATACCACTTTAAGCCTTGCGTCCATAGTTCAGAATTTCCCAATTTACCTTATACTGGTTGATTTTGATTGATTTCAACCGTCGAGCGACCGTCGAACGTTTGATTTCCCATTGCGAAATATCTTTTAATGAACGTATCAAGCTAAAGCTTAACTATGTATCTTTAATTCCGATTTTGTAAAATTTAGGGCAAAATGCATGTGGACGAAGCTTCAGATGGTTTTGACAGTCTGTCTATCGGTGTCTTTGAACTTAGCATCTTCTAATAATCTGTCTTCAATGAAATATAGTCTTATCTTGCAAATTAATTTAGCGTCGTATCTCATAATCATTATATTTTCAACCGATAGACGTCCACTGTCTCAAGTTTTTCCCCTAGCGCCAAGTCCCTGGCGCCTCTCATCTAGATGATTGCTCGAGCCTTTACCAGGTTAACGGTCCACCTTGTTGAGCCTGCACCAATACTCGTCTTCCGGTACGTGGTTGCCAGTCAAGAAATTTTTGGCAACATAAGCCATCTGTTCTTTGAGCAATGTGCCCTGCCCACTGCCACTTAAGTTTGGCAACCTAAGTAGATAAAGATTGAAATAACAAAAGTATTGTGTTGTGTTATTCACATCAAGTCTTAAATATTTTAATTACGATTATAAGTTTTAAACTGTTGAAGGAATGCCATTTGAAGATAATCCTGTTTAACTGCAAAAATAAGCAAAACAAATTATATATACAATAAGATTATCATTCAATAAGATACAAAACGAAACTAATCTTACAAGTTATTTGATAGATTTCTTAATTTCTTTGAGAACGACCTGATAAATATATTGAACGATTTTATAAACTTTTTAAGTATCTACTATATTTTTTAAATAAGCAATTCGAGTATTCTTAATATAAGCATGGGAATATCGATTGGGACCCAAAAAAAGTTGATACTTATTTTATTTGTACCGTGGGAAGTTTGTATTGAGTTTAATAATATTATTATCTGGAAAACGTTTTGATGATTGAATCATTTGGTTAATTTATATGAGGTATTATGTGGACCTGCCCCGTAGGTTTCTTGGTTGGACCCTGGGTTCGATACCTAGGTATTGAAAGGTTTCTAAGGTTCCTCCGTCTAGAATTTCTTAGTAGCAGCCCGGAGTCTAGATTTATTTAGTTAGTTTTTATTTAGTTAATGTATACTCGGAAAAATCAAGACTCTATCAGAACCATAGAAATTTATTATATCTATGGTCGGAACCTGCACTGACTCTGACTGCACTAGTCCGGTTTTTTTTTGCTATCCTAGTTTATGTCGCAAAGGCCTCTCCTTTCTCTCTCCATAATTCTCTATCCTGAGCGACCTCTGGCCAAGTTTGGCCCGGAAACATAATCAGATCGTCTCACCACCTTCGCCGCGTTCAACATCAATGGCGACGTTCTTCCTCTGGCGTCCAGTGAGTGACGATATTCGCCTAACTTTGTTTTTTTTAGGGATGGGCAATTATCAAATGACTTCTTCCGCTCTGGGTGGGGCGGAAGCCCGCGTGTCAGATTCTTACTGACTAAAACCCATCCGTGTTCCTTCTAAGGCCCTTTGCGTTCCAAGGCCGCGGTGACTCTTTCGAATAAATTCCGCAACCCTGACGGAGTCTTCGCCTATCTAATGTCTATAAAATGTCTTACGTACGTACTCAATGTATGACTGTGGTAAAAGGAGGAAAACGGGTTCCTAAGCCTTGTCCTGTCAATATAATGAGAGTTCATAGAAACCACTATTGTGCCAGTTATTTCTAAAGCAAATTGTATGATTTTCGAGTGGTGTGGTCGATACCTACCTTGGTTTTCCTTAACCCATTCATGCATTAATGTAAATACGGATCTAAGTCAAGGAAAATTGTTATGTATAGCATTACAGTAAGTTTATTATAGGCAAATAGTAGACTTAGGTATATTCTGGTACACTACATTCTTTGCAAAGAATGTAGAGGAGTCATCATCTCCCTGCTATGTTTTAATTTAAAATGATAGTATGCAAAGCCAGTCTAGGTTCTTACAGTGCAATGACAATTTCAAAATGAAGAAATAATTCAAAATTACTGTGCCGTATAAACATTTTAAAATAATAATTGTTAATTCGGACAGACAATAGAATTAATTTCACGTTGACTAACATAGAGAAGCTACAAGGATTTTTGATAGCACAGTTAAATTGCAATTAAAATTAATCCTAGACAAATAAATGAAGACTCCATCTTGTTACCGAACAAAACAAGTAAATACTTATCGCAACAAAACAATAATATAATAATAACAATTATAACAACCGACACTTGCGAATGGCCATGTGATGTATTATTAGATAAGCAACTGAATTTGTTATCAATTACCAATCGATTAATTAATATTTTTGTAACAATATTTTTCATGTAATATTGATAACTGAGATAATTAAGGGCGTCTACAGACAGACGACTATTTATTTATTTGAACTGTATTTACGTTACACAGTGGAGGTATTTGGCGGCCTTAATGCCTTACGGCATTCTCTACCGGACAAGATTTGGGTTAAAAATGACCTCAATGAGGAACGTTTTTTTATTTTTTTTATTTGAGATGAGTTTGCTCTTGACTCTAGTCTGGGTCATAGATGACAGAGACAAAGTCGACGATGGAGCAAGCTTACCCAGAAGAAGCCCGTTCCCGAAATACCGAATCCCTTTACAAACTCAACAGTTAGTCGTTATCAACGATATCTATTGAAATAGAAATGGTTGCGAAAAACGTACTTAACCAAAGAAATGATAGATGGATTTAATGAGGAATGATCTGAAAGGAAAGGAAATAAAATGATAGCCATTGACAAGGTGAGAATGGGGGATAAAAACGTGTTGAATTAATACACAGTGGCGATATAGTTAATGGTTATAAAAAATAACCTGTCGGACTCGCAAACGAAGGGTATCGTCGACGTACCATAAATCGCAAAAATTACTTAAATATTTATTTTCCGAGTAACTTATATGGTGTACATAATAAAGAGTTTTATATTCTATTCTATTATATTCATTTATATTATAGTGGCAATAGAAATACAGGTTCTGTGAAATTATCACAAGGGTAGCTATCACGGTTCATGAGATATCGCCTGCTGACAGACAGACGGACATCAGAAGCTTAGTAATAGTGTTCCGGTTCCTTAGGGTACGAAATCCTAAGCATTGAAGCAATTACCTATTGAACCACTGCCTCCATCGCAAATCGCCATAAAAGAAGGAAAAAAAAACAATTTTGGTCATAGAGTCAGCTGTTAGTCTACACCATAAAACTTCTAATACTTGATGTCAAGGTATGATAATAATAGATAACATATCACTAGCGCTAGGATTGAAGTTAGCTTATCTTAGTGTTATCGAAGATCGTTATCAATCCGGAAGTGTTGAATGTCCACGGGAGTCCCCTAATGTCTGGTTCAAGGCATGATCCTTGGAAACTTCACGATAATCAGTGTACTGTTCAAGTGATTTGATAATAGCTGTGTAATAATGATAGGTAATGCAGGGTCCTCATGGTTAATCTTTTCCTTGTAAAATCAATTTCTTTGGAGTTATTTGCCGACTTACTGCTTCTTATTATTTACCTGACTAAGGGCCTCCCCAAGTCTTACCAAATATTCATATTTAGTCTTTGTCTCGAACCAGTCTTCATGGTGCGCGATCAAGTCATCTCGCTGCGTATTTTTGAAGACTATATAATACAATGACTTAAATATATAATACAGGGTGTTTCAAAAGTGCGTGGTCATATTTAAGGGTAGTGTTCTATAGCTGCTACGCAGTAAAGAAAAAGTATCAAAATAAAAAAAAAATTGACATTTTTCAAAAAAACCGACCTCAAAAAGCAGTCGCTTTTTGACTTTTTAGTAAAAATGCAAAAAAAATGCACTTTTCTAGCAGTCTGATGCGGTTGCTGGCATCGAATCTGTGATTGAACTAAAATATACGCTATCAAAAGTGCATAAATGTTTCCAGCCAGGGTAACTGGTAGTAGTATGTAGATCTTATAATGGAAAAATTCTAGCTATCTATGCAATTCTACACTATTATCATTACCTTACTGCAATTTTCTTTTTCTATTCTCCCCTAACAATAGACGCGCTGTCACTCCTCGCTGTCCTTCACTATGATTTAAATAAACTGCTCTTTGGTTAAGAGTGGACAAGTAAGCAAGGGCAGTACTAATTTAGATGTATTTTCATTATCAATTTATTCTAAAAACATTTATTATGCAAGCGAATCTATTCTTATCGAAGATAGCTAGATAAGTGCAAAAACATTTAACACTTTGTTGAAGTACATAAACAATGACGAAGCGTCTATTGGACATTATTTAGAGTAATGTCATTAGATAGTACTATTCTATTTATGTAGGAAAAAGCGTCCACATGGCTTGTCATATACAGATGAAGGTCGGAGATATTTCTGCAAGCAAAAATATTATGCTGTTAAAAATACCTGAATGCTTTGGACTAATTTCAGCCGATCGGCGTCCATTGTTGTAAATGAGACTCTCAAAGTTGTGCCCCATAAATAAAGGAAAAAGAAAGAGGGAAGGAAAGAAAGAGAGAGAAGAAAGAATAATATTTCCTCGACACGTCGACCGGTCCTGTGGTTCTCTCATCCAGAGGCCCCCACCAGGTCATCGGTCCATTTCATGAAAGACGTCCCAGCGCTGCGCTCTTCAGGTGAGCCAGCGGTCGCCACTGCAGAACCGATCAGCCCAATGGCCATTCGTTCTGCAAGCTATGTGACTTACCCATTGTCACTCAGGAAAGTTTGGCCATTCTTCGGGCCATATTAGTTAACTGCGTTGCCCTGCGGATCACTTCATTTCTGATTCTATCATGTAGGGAAACTCCAAGCATGAATCTCATACCAGGGTTACGGAATTTGTTCGAAAGAGTCACCGCGGCCTTGGAACGCAAATGGCTTTAGAAGGAACACGGATGGGTTTTAGTCTGTAAGAGTCTGACACGCCCTTCCGCTCCACCCAGAGCGGAAGAAGTCATTTGATGAATTCCCATCCTTAAAAAAAAAACATGAATTCTTCTGATGAAGTCTTTCAGCCTTCTAATAGGGGTTCTATTAGAAGGCTGAAAGACTGTGAGAATAGGCTACAAAACAGCTTCAATTATCGACCTTGACGTAATACATAAACGAGTAGCACCTCTAATTACATACAAATATTTGCGTAGGTATATAACGGAGCTTTCCTGAATATTCAAGGGCCCGTTTCAATTTTGTCAAACCGGTATAAAAGTAATATCTATTATATTAAAGACAGTTACCACTAAGCGAACGAGTTGCGGCGTGTATGAGCCGCTTTACAAATTATTTTTCTAATCATTATTATTCTAAAATCTTGTGATATTAGCATACAATATGAGTTTCTTAGAGCATCGGCGCCAGTGCACCTACGCACGTGTTTTCTGGTTAAAATTTTTGACACGTCATTTTTATTGTGATGTGTATTATGATTTGTAGATCTCTGATAATCGTTACGGATAATTAGCGAATAATTTAGTTTTAGGTTTTACTTTGTTGTGTTGTTTTCTTTAGCATTTATACAAAGGTATGATATTTTGCATATCTTTGTATAAATGCTAGTTCTTCAAACTCAACAGACAGATGTTTTGCTGGGGAGTTTGTTGCGCCACTTCTTCTTTCCACTAGAAACTGGTGACGGCCAGGCGTTTTGCGGGACCGGACTGTTTTTATGCAGAACTTTTGATGTTCAAAAATTGCTGACACTCAGCCTAATTTGAATAAATGACTTTTGGCTTTGACTTTGACTTTTACAACTAAACCTAGTTACTGGGTTGTGGAGATAATGATAAATAGTGTAAAATTTTGGTATTCAGCTGACTGACTGCTGTTTGACTGGAAGCCGACACTAATATGGTTGGCAAAAGGCAGATTGTAGATTTAGATTATTTTACGTAAGTTATGAGTTTCATGTATTTTAACAGTTACGCCTATTAAATATATTAAGATAAGTTTTTATCACCAAAAGTAAAAAGGATTACGTGATGTAACTAATCTTTACCAAAAGCTAGTAAATAATTAACTGTTTTAGTGTTATCTCTATATTGTCAAGTTATATTTATACGTTTGATATTGACAAGGGTTTATAACCGTCAGTGCCAGTCACCGGACTGGCACTGACGGTTATTGTTCCGTATGGTGTCGTACGTAAAAGAATAGCACGATCATCACTTTTCGTGGGTGTCGTAAGAGGCGACTATGGGACGGGAGAGTATGGACAGCAGCATTCTCTGTACATTGCAACGGCTATACTGCGATCGCCAATCCACCTGCCAAGCGTGGCGATTATGCTGATGATGATTGACAAGAAATTCGCTTACTTCTTCTTAAACACGCAACATATTTATAATAAGGTTTTCACTAATAGAAATAGCGATAAACGAGGAAGGTTTGAGTATTTAATTTGTAAACATTTTGTACAAAATTGCTAAACTATAACTGTGTAATTAATGGCAACAGTGCAAGGCCGGGCAGGTCGCTGTTGAGTCGCTATTACTGTAATAGAACCAAAATATGTATTGTGTGTGTATGTCATAGTGTTACTGTACAAATTAATTGCTGTTATATAAGCTTACTTACCTTACCTTCTTTCTGACATTACCTACCGCAATAACTCTTTACTTACAGCTGCTAAGTATATTGTAAGCCACTTTAGTAACTTGCGAGACTTAACATCAGTTGAACGGTTTCAGTTGTCGCCGTTCACTGAAAATACAGTTAATTCTACTCCTACTTGCTGAATAGTTTTCATAGGTTACTTGAAATGATATTCGTGGCTAGCTACTATTTTAGTTTAGACTTCCCCGCGACTTCGTACGCGTATATCCTGTATTTTCCCGTCCCCGTATAGCCTCATTCAGCATTCCTCATGAATGTGGCTATCATATACAAAAAGAATTTAAAAAAAAGGTTCAATAGATCAAGAGATTAAGCGGAAGGGCGTGTCAGACTCTTACTGACTGAAACCCATCCGTGTACCTTCTAAAGCCCTTTGCGTTCCAGGGCCGCGGTGACTCTTTCGAACAAATTCCGCAACCCTGGCAGGCTGTGGCCCTAGCGGGTCCCATCTTCTATGCTGACATCTCTTTGAGGCGCGTGTGACGCGCCATCGTCCTGAGCTTGGTGGTGATCGGACTGCGAGCCACCCAACGCTCGCTGTCCGCAGGCCCGCGCCTACGGTGGCCGGGGATCGACTTGGGCATGGCCACCTCGAGACCCAATAGCCGGATCGTTCCAACGACTATCGAGACCCCACGTGTCATTCAGTTGGCCGCCGCCTGGTGCGACCCCCTCAGTATAGTTAAACCTAAATGGTCAATTCGGCCCAAATCAGTCCACTGCTTGTTATGGGCTCCCCTAAACAACAGGACAATAACCGATTGACCTAATTAGTTGTAAATGTGTTAAGAAATATTACATTTTGTGCAAACTTTGTCATTGCAATCGAGAAGAAATAGACGCCCGAGTCGAAGAGGCCGCAATAGACTCAAGAGACTGCAATGACAAAAGGTTCGAAAATATAAATACAATCCTTCCTTACAAGTCCTTACTATATTATTAATATTATAGATGCGAAAGTAACTCTGTCTGTCTGTCTGTCGCGCTTTCTCGCCAAAACTACTGAACCGATTTAAATTAAATTTGGTACACAGATTGTCTAGAGCCTGAGTAAGGACATAGGCTTTTAATGCGAAAAAAGGGTTGTAAGGGGTTGAAAAAGGGGGATGAAAAGTTATATGGAGGTATCGTCATTTTTAGAGCTAGAAGCTTGAAACAATTTTTTAAGCTGTTGAATTGATATAAATAAATATGACATTCAAAGTTTGTAAAAGTTTTACCCTCTAGGGTGTAAAAAAACAATGGGAAATAAGGGATGAAAGTTTGTATGGAAATATGTAAGGTTTATGTGAATGTTTTATAAGTTTGCGACAGGAGACAAAATATTAGAGCTATTCTGATGTATCATTTACGGAGTCATTACAAAAAAGACACTATTCCACGCGGACGAAGTCGCGGGAACAGTTAGTTTCATATAAATAATATATTGTCTTGCGAAGTTTTACATTGATGCATCATTTATTTAGGTTAAATAAATTCTAGATGGCAGATTCTACTAACGACGTAAAAAATAAAAGATTGAAATCTTTTTGATGCCGTTTATACACAATCTAATCAGGATCTGAAGAATTTGGTAAAACAAATAAAAAACATTTTCCCTGATTGCCTTAGATTGTCAAATAATGGGTGAAATAGAACAGCTATTTGATAACGATCTGACTGTCGCAGTTATACGTAGATTAGAAAGGTATTTACCAAAAAGACTACGACAAAGTGATAAAGCAGCCGGGTTTTCTATAAAATATAATGCAATATATAACTATTGCAACAATTAAATACATTATAATACAACCTCATTTTTATTATCATCTAAAGACATTGAAGCTTTAGTCAGATAGTATAGGTACGTAGGCACTATTGCAGTAGATAAACAAACAATGACGACATCGTGAAAAACATTACAACATAGAATATTTAAAAATACGTAGCTGTGGCCGTACCACGAAGTGCCAATTCCATCATGATACCGTTTCGAGAAAATGTTAATGGATGGAATCATGGCGGTTTTAAGATATAGGCCTTAGTAAAGAGGTGTGCCTAGGGTAGGGCTGCTGAATTAAAGTCGCACGAATTAACACAATTAGCTTAATTTTACCTTACTTGAAACTAAATGTTATAAGAGTCTGTCTGTCTGTGGCATCGCAGCTCCAAAATGGATGAACCTATTTTGTAACTTTTTTAGACGATATCGTTCATAGGACAGCGCCTAGTTAGTAATCTTTGGACTTTGAAAGACACGATGCCGTATCCTTCTATCACTTGAACATTGATTGTCTCGCCTTAGCTAAATAAATTATGTTATAAATGAATATAGGTGTGGTGGATACAAAAGGAGCTCTAATCTTTATAAATTCATCCGGTTGATAGGATATGGCTGCAGTTTTCAAACACTACTGATTAAGAAAACCGTTCCAAAGGTCAACAAAATGGCTCTCTTTTCATAAAACTTTGGTAGGATATGCACGCGATGTCGTAAGTCTTTCTATTACTCTGAAAACATTTAAGATGCAAAATTATTATTTTTTTAAATGCTTGTAAAAGGTCATTTCTGGAATACTGAGACGATTATATCTTTTTTTCAATGATAGAAATCTACACTATCCCTGCTTGTCAGGCTACTACTCCCTGTCCTGGAACATTGCGCAATCCCTGTGCGCGTCCCATGTAAACGAAGCTGCGGGATCAAACCATTAGAATTGGCTTTTTTTTTTTTAAGGATGGGTAATCGTCAAATGACTTCTTCCGCTCTGGGTGGAGCGGAAGGGCGTGTCAGACTCTTACTGACTAAAGCCCATCCGTGTTCCTTCTAAAGCCCTTTGCGTTCCAGGGCCGCGGTGACTCTTTCGAACAAATTCCGCAACATTAGGATTGGCTAGGTGTGGTGGATACAAAATGTATTTTGGGAGCCATAATCTTCGCTAATCCAATCATCCGGTCGATACGACTACGGAATATCGCCAATAAGCTATCAATGCAGTATCTTTTAAAAATATGCCTGTCTTAGTAACAGATATCCGCGTACAATCTTACGTGTGTTATCGTCCATCGTTGTAGTATTATGGATGGCGGGATTAACTGAAAATGACTTAGATTAAACCAGTCTTGTGCGTACGAAAATAATGCGGCATCTTATCACTTTCACAGTTATCGACGACAACATAAACATTTGAGTTAGGCTCTTACAGGGGAATCACCTGGATAAGGCCTAGTTTTTAGGTTTTCTGTAAAAAGATTGACACAAGATGAAAATTGTGTATAGACAAATAAATAACATATCATGATGAAAGATTAAATAATTCACTAAAATGATAGTGAAACTGGGTTTTCTGTGGACTGATATGTTATGTTTTGTATGCAAAAATATATTTATTTGTTTATTTCCTCATAATGATCTTATCAACCGTGTTCGATAACCAAATACCACACGTGTCAGTAAAAAGGCTCAGATTTACGATAGTCCTACGTGTATTTGTGAGACCAATATTTTTGCCTTAACGATATATTTTTGGAAAAATGTATGTAGTACGAAAATACGACGAAACGCTTCTAGTAAAGGTAGTTAGTAAGTTTCCCACTTCTTTTGGATCACTTTGGAGGGGGCACTACCGTGCACTCAGATCTTCAACAGATAGTTCTTAGGAGCTACACAAACTAACTCCTCATCCCTTTCACTAACAGACTACCAGATATACTGCAGAGTACCATTCTCACTTGGTTGATATCCCTACTTGTAATTGTACTAAACGCTTCTCCTTCAGATTTGTTATGCGCACAGACAAGCGTGGAACTGCCCACTTCTATGTTCTATGACCTCATCATCAACATCATCATATCAGCCGAAAGACGTTCACTGTTGGTCATAGTCCTCCCCCGAAGTGTTGCCATAATCGCCACGCTTGACAGGCGGGTTGGCGATCGCAGTGTAGCTGTTGCAATGCACAGAGAATGCTGCTGCCCATACTCTGATGAGTCCCTTAGTCGCCTCCTACGACACCCACGGGAAGTGATGGGATGGTGCTATTCTTTTTCGTCCGACACCATAAAGAACCCAACTATCTATGTATACCCGCAGTTTTCAAAGTAAGAGTGAATACCTAGACATTTTCTGGGCTTGCTTTCCATAATAGACTTTACCCATCGCTTCCCATCAGGTAAATTCTAGGTGAGATCAAGAACTGGCTCATGACAAAAAGAACTGGTTGGCTGACTTTGCCGACCTCATTTAATTTGCCTAGCTTTTTTTCCAAAATATGGTTGTTGGGGTCGATTTTCAGTCTTATCATTGCAGTTGAGTATCAGCCGGTCGATTCTATAAACATGTCGAAGTGTGGGCTTGGGCGAAGTGATCAAGAGATGAGCTGTCAATCCATACAATCAAGATGGAATGACAGCTCACTTCATGATCACATGACATCTTGATTATATAGATTGACAGCTCACCTCGTGATCACTTCACCCAAGCCTTTACTTCGACATGTTTATAGAATCGTCCGGCAGTGTTTTATATGAAGTCTGACAGGCTGCCTATGTGACCTCCACAACACAGTAACTGGGCAACACGAAACCCCTTAGCTAGTCTGGTGAGTGTCAGATTTCTTTGCTTCTGACTGACCCGTAACCACTGTAAAAGATCTATCAATGTGCTCTCGGTAGGTATGTAATTACAGTCATCCATCCACAGACCACCATATTTCCCAATCCCTGATCCTTAAAAATAATAAATCCCAGTGTTCTTCCTTCGAACTACCATCGCCAGTGTTGCCCCTTAACAATAATTGGCTCGAACAAGTAGGTAAATTTATTATAATATTTAAGACGCCTCAATTACATACCTGGCTTAATAATTAGTATGGGCGTATTACGTTACCGAGTAATTTACGGTGCTTAATGGCCGATGATCGTTCGTAATTATTTTCGATCTTGTACCATGTGGATATGTGTATCGACGATATAGGTTTATTTTTAACGTGAGAAAGTTTCTTATTCTTTATACTTATGACTAGTTTGTGAATTAATTTGTGCTTCTAGTTTCGGTTTTAATAACAAGTAGTTAATAAGGGAAGGTTATATTCTTGAGAAGTTCTGTTTCCTCATTAAAATTAGTATGGGAAATTGATTTTTATTCGGGTAAAACATTACTTTACACGTAGATAGAATAGAGTTTACCTATATTCGAGTATACATCACTAAAAATATTATTAAAAAAATATTTTATACTTTGAAGTGTTTTTTATTTGAAAGTTGGTTGTATTTTGTTATGCTTTTCAGTATCAATTCATTTTTTGTAATGCGTAATCACTATGGGTAAGTCATAGGAAAGCAAAATACGTAATTTCGTTTATTTGAATGACATATTTTTTTCAACTAGTTTCAATTTAAAACCAAACTCATCAACACATCAGCCAATTGCCATCCACTGCTGAACGCAAGCCTCCCCCAAATAGCGCCAACGGTCCCGGTCTTGAGCAGCCCGCATCCATCCGCTGCCAGCCACCTTCTTCAAATCATCGATCCATTGTGCCGCAGGGCATCACACACTGCGTTTGCCCATACGCGGATTCCACTCTAACACACCTGCTCCATCGACCTTCTGTCCGTCTACAGACAGGGCCGGCCCGCTACCACTTCAGCATACTCATTCTACGCGCAATGTCGGTGACTTTAGTTCTCTGGCGAATGACTTCGTTGCGAATTCTATCCACCAGAGAAATCCCGAGCATCGCTCTCTCCATTGCACGCTGAGCAACCTTGAATTTGTGGACCAGGCCTATGGTGAGTGTCCACGTTTCTGCTCCGTAAGTAATTACGGGTTATATAGATGGACGCAATGATTATATAGATCCTGGTCTTAAGGGATTGTGGTATCAACGATTCAAAGATATCACGCAGCTTCCCGAATGCCGCCCAGCCCAAGCATATTCTTCTGGTCGCCTCCTTCTCCAAGTTGTGCCACCCCAGTTGTATAATTTGGCCTAGATATATGTAAATGTGTAAGAATACAGAACCTCGAGGGTAGCGCCATTTACAGGTCTCGGGGTGATATGACTATTGTACATGACTTCGGTATTGTCCAGATTCATCCCGAGACCCACCCGCCTTGAAGAATCGCTCAGGCTGTTCAGCATCACTTCTAGCTCCTGCAGAGATTCTGCCCTGATGAAATTGTCATCCGCAAATTGGAGGTGCGAGATGTACTGACCGTTGATACTTATGCCCCGTCCTTTCCAATCAAGCGTCTTGAAAACGTCCTCCAACGCGTACGTAAACCAAACTACTGAACCTATTTTGATGAAATTTCTATGGGACCAATCAGAAAGTATATCTTTTCACATAATAAAATCAGTTCATAAATGACGGAGCTATAAGGTAACAAACAAAAAATACAACCGAATTGAGAACCTCCTCCTTTTTGTATTCGGTTAAAAAAAGCAAATGCATTAATGGATTACATAATGCATTTCGCACTATCTTGAAATTCCTCACCGCTGATAATAATATTTGTGCAATAATTATCATAATTAACTTAAGGTCAGTCATCAGTTGACCTCGCTTATTGGGCATCCCCGAAGTGGAATAACACGTGTATTAAATACACTTGTTAGATACGGACCCTTAATGGATACCGCCGACTTCGCACATTCCTACGTATTTACGCCA